>JASCIV010000416.1:0-20698 GCA_030374735.1 Gracilaria caudata
GTTTCGGATCAATCCGAAACCATTTTGAAACTTCATCCGAAAAGAAGGTCATTTCGGATTTTTCGGATTGGTCCGAAACAAAAGAGGGCTGATCTACACGTATGTGTTGTTGCGCACGCTGTCATGCAGGCGGCCGAATCTGCGGGTCCCTGCTGCTGCGCGCGGCAATGGCGCCGCTGCATACCCATACACGCTCGTGGCGAAACGGCGCGCAAGCTTTGGGGCGGCGGCGCCAATCTCACATTACCTTCAGCGCGCTCGATGTTCCGCGCTGTGACAGTTGTGCTTGTGGCACAATGCGAGCGTGCCGATTTGCGCGACGCGCTGTGCAGCGTGCACACCCTGGCACATCGTGATTGGCGCGTTGCATCGGCAAACTGCAGCCATCAAATCTTCCCAATAGATAATGTTCGTACTTTCCGCCGCGTCTTCTTCGTCAGCAGACAGCCGCGTGCCACCACTCGCAAACACAACAACATGAGCCGTCACGCCTCCTTCTTCATCGCGCCACTGGCCACACCACTGCCACCCTCATCAACAGCCGCCCCTCTCACAAAGCGCGTCGCCAAAACACACCGTCTACCCGCACGCGCGCCGCCGCCGCCCAAGCGCCGTGTACACGCGCGCTGCGGCTGGCAACAGCAGCTTCTGCCCGACGAGTCCAGCGCGCAGAAGCTACGCAGCCTACAAACCGCCGCCAGCAGCACCATCACCACGCTCGCGCCGCACACCGTCAGCACACACCATCTACACGCCGTGGACACCGTGTCCGACCGCGCGCTCGCGCTTCCCTTCGTGTCGCGCGACGAGCGCAATTTGTTGCTCGACACCATCTCTCTCACACACTTCTTACCGCCGCAATGCGCGCCACCGCCGCGCTCCGCCGCCATCATCACCGCGTCGCTGCCCGCGTCGCTGCGCGCGTTTCTGGGGCTGCACGCGGCGGCGTGCAACGCGCTCGCGGCGCACGTGGCGCGCGACGACGCGCGCGTGAACCGCGCGGCGGTGCTGCGACAGGCGCTGCGGTGGTGCGGCGTGCGCAGTTTGGCGAGCGTGGTGTGCGAGGCGGATGGAATGGGTGGTGGTGGCTCGTTGCCGCTGCGCGCGGCGCTTTTTTTGACGTGGATGGATGATGAGCGCGCGGTGATGGAGGTGGACGTGTCGCCGGCCACGGCGGTGGCGCTGGGCGCTGCGTGTGACACGCCGTGCTACGCGAGACGCGCGCTGCTTGACGCCGCTGGCGTGCGGCTGCGCGCAGCCGTGGCGCACGCGCCGGACGTGCCGGACGTGCCGCTGGCAGAGGCCACTGCTGGCGAGGCGGCGCAGGCGGCGTTGATGGAGGCGAGTGAGCTGCTGGCGGACGACGTGCTGAACATGTCGCAGCACGCACTGTTACGCTGCGTGCGAGCGTGCGGCATTGCGGCCACGAGTGAGCATAGTCGCGAGCAGCTGTTGAAACGCCTGTTGCCGCGCATGTGCGAGGTGCAACGACGAGAAGTGGCAATCGCGCTCGCCGCGGAACAGAAGCGCTACGAACTGGCGGCGGGGTTGCAGCGTGGGCGCTCGCAGAGAGGCGCGCTGTTTGCGCGCATGCGCGACGCGGAGCGCGCGGGTAAGTTGCGCGAGGCGCTGAGCATTGCGCAGAGACTGCGTGCGCTGGCGGCGGACAAACAGGACGTGAGCTTGGAGCCCGGCAGCTATGACGCGGCGCTCGATCGCGACGAATGGTACAAGCCGTGTCGATGAGATGTGGCACACGGCGAACACGTGCGTGGTGGGAAAGCGCGCGGCGCACGACAGCGACGCGGCACAATTCATCAGGTTGACACGCTGTGGCTGTGGCTGTGGGTGTGGTGTGGCGCGTCGGCAAAAGTTGATTTAAAACGGTGGCAGCAGCTACCTTTGTACACAAAAGCCCTAAACGCGCGCGCGTGCGTGTGTGCTGCGTGAAACTGCTGGCGTTTTTGCTTCTCAAAGTGCGCCGCGGTGACGACGTTGCCGAGCTGCTGCTGCTGCTGCTGCGCGCGCCTTGGGCATGCGCGATGCGTGCGCACGACGACGGCGACAACGAGCGACCGCCGCGCGGCGGCGCTGCGGCCGCGGCTGTGGCGGCGCCACACGCGCAAGGCGCGTATATGTGGCAAACGGTGCCCACCGCGTACGCGCATCTGGCGTGCTCGTTGCTGCACACGTTACCGACGCCGCACTCGCGCATGCTGGCGTCCACCGCGTACGAGCGGCTGCGGCTGCTATGCGACTCGCGCCGCGAGACGTTGCTGCTGTGTCGCACGCTGGTGCGCGACGGCATTGTGGTGGGCGTGGCGACGAGCCATTTGTTCGATCAGAGTCGACATATTGTGCGCTTCCAACGCACCACGCCCGCGCAGATTGCGCTGGCGGCGGCGACGGCGTGTCGCGCGCGACAGCACGAAAGCGCGCAGCACACGCGCGCACGCGGCGCACGCGCACGCGGCGCTGCGTCGCAGGCGACGAATGCGCACGTGACGGTGGTGGCGGAGGTGGGGTCTGTGGCGAATAGTCACAGTTGCTCGCATCTGTCGTTCAAGAGAGGCGCGGTGGCGGAGGGCGGAGGGGGGGCGGCGACGACGGCGGCGGGTGCGACGACGATGAAGAGCGATGGCGACGGCGAGGCGTTGCGACAGCGACGCTTCACCAGCGCGAATGAGAGCGGCAGACGCGGCGCGATGCGACGCTCGCGAATGGCGCGCGCGCTGTGGTGGAAACGGCTCAAGTCGCTGCGCGCGCCGTTTGGGCGTGCGCAGCGCTCCGCGCGCTGATGTGAGAGATGCAGTCAGAGAGAACGCACCACAACGGCAACGGGGGGGGGGAGCGTTGGCGGAGCGCGGTATACAGTTGGTGTATGTTTTTTTGGTTTTTTTGTTATTCATCGCGCTCGCTGTCGGATTCGTCGGAGAGCAGCATCAGATGCGCTGGTGTCGGTGCGTGCGGTGCGAGCGGCGCGGGCGGCGCGGGCGGCGCGGGCGGTGCGGGCGGCGCGTGTGTGCTGCGTGGCGCTTGTTGGCGTTGCGTACGCGCTCGCTTCAACGGCGGAGCGCACTCGCTGCTGCGCCAGTGGTGGCGCGGAGCGAGCAGCGAGCCGTGCTCATCCAACGTGAAGCCCAGCGCTTGCAGCGTGTTCACCGCGTGCAAGTACTGCTGTGTTTGCGCAGCGCGCGCTTGAGACGGCGGCGCAGGCGCAGACGCAGGCGCAGACGCCGGCGCCGGCGCCGGCTTGGCGCGCCTTCGACTGTGTTGCAGACGACGGATTCGGCTCTCATCCTGCAGCTGGTGCTTGCCCTTCGGCGCGCTTGCGCGCTGACCAGCGTTTTCGCCGCGCGCGGCGCACATCATGGACGACAGCTTTCGTTCCTCGCTCGGCGGCGGCGCTCGGACCGCCGGTCGCAGCGCGTTGTTGAGCGCCATGCGCGAGGTGCTGGTGAGCCGTTTCACCTTTTGCGCGCTGTGCTGCGCGCACATGGTGAGCCGATTGGCGTCGAACCATTTGGCACATGCGCTGCCGTCGTATCGGGGTGCGTCACACACGGAATAGTCTGCGCACACGCCGAGGTAAACAAGCTGCGTTTCAAAGCTCACTTTGAGGCACACGCCGCGGATGTGCTGCTGTTGGGCGCGGCGCGGTGGTAGTAACTTGGGCTTGCGTAACGCAAACACCGCGCCGGGTACCACGTTGTGCCAGCGTTCAAACGCGGCGCCGAACAACAGCAACAGCACGCTGGTGGGCGAACAGCCGTCGCGTTGGAAACGAGGCATGTTGTACAACGTCCATACGGCGTACGTGCCGCCGTCCTTTGCTCGTTTCTTGGCGTGTTTTTGCACAACCACGCCAAACACCACCGCGTTGCGAATGGAGCCGTCGCGCAGTTGATCGCTTTTCAGCGCCAGCTCGCTGATGTCCACGCGCGTGTGATGCTCGAACAGCGCGTGCAGAGTGTGCGAGTCGTACGGAGATTGTTTGAGCGACATGTTTGTGGTGCGTCTGTCGTGATACGCGTGTTGGTGCTGTTGGTGCTGTTGTTGATGTTGTTGTTGACCACTCGACGGTTGGTTGCTTGTGGACGCGCTCACGATCTGTAACGAGCTGGCGGAACGCGCGCGACGCGGCTCGGCGGCGGCTTGTTTGGCGGCCTGCCGCTGCTGCATGAGCTCTCTGGCAGACGCCGGCGCGCGCTGGTCGCAGCCACGCGCCTCGCGAGGCGGCGCGCGCTCGTCGCCGCCACTCGCCTCGCGAGGCGGCGCGTGCTGTGCAGACGCGAGCTGGCGCGGCGTGTCATGGTCGGCTTGCTTGTGGTTGTTGTTCGAAACGGCGTTTTGCACGACTGCGTCGCGAGTGGTGACGGCGCGCTTTGGCGCGACGCCGCGCTGCTTGTGGACGGAGGCGCGAGAAAGACGCTGCGCATTGAGCTGCAGCGCGTGCAGCAGAGAGCGTTTGGGAGGCGACGCGACGCGCGGTGGGGAGGGCGGTACTTGTTGGTTTGGCGTCGGTTGGTCGAACAGCTCGGACAGTTCGGCGTCTAAGCGCTCGTCGGAGTCGCTCATTGCGGCTCGCGAAACAGCGCCCCGCCGGCCCCCGGCGCAGCGGCACGCAGGCGCGAGCGCGAGATGCACGCCAACACAAAGTGTGGCGGCGGCGCGCGGCTGAGCGCGGTGTTGCGCTTTTTCGCGCGTTTTTGGCGCGAAAAAGTGGATCTGTTTTCACTTACAGTGGGTGTCAGCGCGGCGCAGCTGCCGACGCTGCTCTTGGCGCAACGCGCTGCGCTAAACAGCTTACCGCTGGCGCGGCTGCGCGCGACCTGAGCACGGCGCAACGTGCATAAAAGCATAGACGGAGAGGGGCTCGCTGCGTGCGCGCTTGGTGGTCTTTTTTTTGCTGTGGCGTGAGGAGGAGCGAGTTGGCGCTTGCGCAACAGGCTGCCATGCGGGAGACCATGATGATGATGAGATATCCTGTGGCGATCGTCGCCTTCCTCACAGGCTTGTTTGTGGGCCTTTATGTGAGTCGCGTTCTGTCGGCCACGCCTGGTAGCTTCGATCATACGGATGCGCCGTTCCACATCTCCAGTGTGCCGTTTTCTGGCGTGTCGCACAACCCGGAGATTCGGAAGAGGGTGCTGGCCAGGTACTTTCAAATGCCGCATATCACGCAGGTGGCAAAGGCTTACATCCAACCTGGCCAGACCGCGTCTGAAAACTGGTACGTGCGTCGCCTTCTACGTTTGCTTGTTTTTTGTCTCCACGTCTGACTCGTTCTTGCTCTGTTTGTGCTGAAACAAAAGGCATGACGACATGGTGGAAATGTTCTTGTTTGAGGCTGGTCACGGCGTGTTGAACCTGGATGGAACCAACTACACCGTCACCGATGGCTCGGTTGCATTGATCTTCCCACCCACCAGACACACCATTTTCAACACTGCTGCCGAGCCGTTGGAGCTCATCACCATAGCGTCTGTACCGTGACATGAACAACAACTTGTTGTGAACAAACCCCAGCGCTTAATTTGCTCAGTGGTCCCCTTTTTTTTTGTTTTCTTGTCCAACGTTAGAAACGTCAGCGCCGCAGTTGTTATCGTTTTAGTATTGCTTTCGTGACGTAAAACTGTGCTGTCTTGTGTGTACGACGGTACTCAGTAGATGATCTACTTGTACGCATGCAAATGCGAGCCCTCTCTCTCTCGAGTCAAAAACCGCTCCCAATCGCACCTTCACAGCACCAAACAAATAATATTTCATATCGTGCGCACGGACCGCTGCCGCCAAAGCTCTTGTGCCGCATACGCGCCCGCCCTCTCCATCGCCACATCCAACCTTTGCATCGTCATGCGCATTGTCGCGCACAACGGTCCAAACTGGACGCGAGATTCGTTGGCAACCAGCGCGCAGTACGTTGCCATCGCCGTCAGGGACACCGTGTTGATCTACTCGCACGATGCCACCTTTCAAACCGAACTGCGAGCCACCGGAGGCAGCTCACGAATCGCCTCTATTTCGTTTTGCAACGCGCCTTGTTTGAGCTCATTGCTGGCGGTTGCGAGTCAGGCTGGGCACGTTCGTATCTTTGATGTGGACGCGCGACGCATTTTTAGAGTGCTTGTTGATGGAGGCGCCTCTTGCTTTGCGGTGAGGTTTTTGGAGAACACGCCGTTTCGAGTGCTTGTTGTGTCCGATTTGCTTTGCGTGTTTGATATTGTGCAACGCGTTCGCGTTGTTGTTCGTCGACAGCTGCCTTTTAAACATGTGTATGTGGTGGAGCTCATTCCAAACTTGTCGTCGTATGTGCTCGTGGCCGGAAAACGTGATGATGGTGCTTGTCTGTGTGTTGTGAATCTCTACGATCAAAACGATGTTCACGTGCTTGTCACGGGTTTTGCCGTTCACGATGTAGCCATTCGACACCGACTGAATCACACTCATCCTTACGTCATGGCTGTCACCTCTGCAAAGCTTTCATATCCCATGTTCTTCACGTCCCAAAACGGCATTCAGTGGCAAAAGCTTCCCGATGTGAAGCCATACGTTCCGCAACAAATTCGCACCGTGGACAGTTATGACAAGCAGAAAAAACCGCTTCGTTCCAAGTTATTACGAACAGCCGTCTGTTGGGATGTGCATCAAGTTCTGTACACAACCGATACAAGAGGTACTATATTCGCGTGGAGAGTGGATGATGCGTGCCAGATGCGCTTTTTCGCACAGCGACATTATGCCCATTCGCGCCAGATCTTCGCCGTCAAGTGTGTTCAAAGCCACACCATTTTCTCCATTTCCATGGACCGCACGTTGGCAAAGTGGCGCATCACGCAAGTCGCGCAGCCATGTTTGGCGCTTCAGTGGCGTTCATTACGAACGCAAGGACCGGTAACCGCACTTGCGATTTCGAATCGACAAAAGCGTGTGCATGGAGTATACATATCATATACCACTGCTTCCAATTCCGTCGTTTGTGTGAGATGGACTCCGACTGAGCATCTGTTTTCTGTAGTGGCTGAAGCTTGTCCATCAAATCCGCAGTTGGGAAAGAGGAAACGAGAGCTGGTATCGTATGTCACCACTCCTGATCAACTTTTTGACCAGTCTTTTTCTATCGTGAAGGAGCAGCAGTCTCATGCCTTGTTTGTTTTCGGTTTTTCAGAGGGAAAGAGAGGTACGTTTTCCATTAGTGACGGAAATGTGAATGCTAGCCCATTGCAAAGTGATCATTTTGTAACTTTGAGACAAACTATGGTTGCAGATGCAACCAAAGAAAGCAAAAAAGTAATCGAATCTACTAACAACAATTCTGTTCCGAGTGATTTGAACGATCGGAGGAAGAGAAGACAAGTTCATTTGCATACTCCAGAGTGTTTGACAATGCTGGAGAATGTTTTGCAAGGTGATAAGCTGACTGGTGCTTGCCTTTTGCCCACGCAGAGCCATGATGAAAAGCACCAGGCGTGTTTTCTCGTTGGTTCTGCAAAAGGACTCTTATATTTCGTTTCCAAAGGAACACATATCATTCCACTCTCACAATCGCTGCCCGTGTCCTCCATCGCTTGTATAGAATATGAACCAACTTCATCTCTAATTGCTGTGTGTGATACGAATGGAATACTGTTAACACTCAAATGGAACAAGACCAACTCATCCAATCTGGCGAAAGGAGCAGAAACGCATGCAAAGTCCATGCATCGATACGAGCTACCCAGCGCTGTTCGCTTCATGCGCTGGTCAGAACCAGGTACGGATGAACGCAAAGAGGCACCAATTTCTGCCTATCTTTTGCTTGCATTGCAAAACGGGGAAACCGTTGTTTGGTCATCCAATGCACACGGCCGTCTCAGTCCAAGGGCTCAAATACGAGAACATCGTGGTCCGATCAACGGAGCTGTGTGGCTCGAGGAAAAGTATATTCTAACAGCAGGTGAGGATGGAACTGTTCGTTCCTGGGAAGTAGACCGACTCCCTCAATCCAAATAATCCTCAATGTAACATCAGCATCTTCTTTTGCTTGATTTTTGTTATGGACCTGTGTGCGTGACGCAAATCAATTCTGAGCCCTTGACCCAGCATATCTACAGCATACGTGCCGTCTCAGCTTGCAGGTTTTCAAGCCATGCGTGGATTGGTCCATGTCTAGTGAGCTTCCCAGCGATGCATAAGTGATGAAGAATGTGTAGGATTAGCCAGTCGTACACATTGCGTGCTATATCTACCATAGTTCAGCCATGTAGCCTATTATGTACCGCCCAGTGATTGGGATCAATGAATTGTGGGGATAAATTTGCATGCAATGCACGGAGCGTTGCGCAACGATGCTTCGTCTCTCCTGAGCATTTGCTTGTTGCTGACAGATGCGTTTGGTTTTATTATCTATCCGGTCTCTATGATACCCTTCCTTGTCGAGGGGAATGCTGGTTTTGCCTTTTCGTTGATTCTCTCTCTTGATTCCATGACCTCAACTTAACTAGCACTTGCTCAAACCACTGTGCAAATCTAATGACAAGCCGTCGTCCCTTATCCCAGTTGTTGGTTTAAGACTTGACCATCAAAGTCCCTCGCGAAAGCGTGTCAGCGTTTGACACAGGCGTTACAGCCGTCTGCAAATCCTTTACGACATATCGAACATGACGGACAGACTTGCGGAATTAACGGCTGGGTGTGAGATTGAGGAAGAGGTAAGCCAAAACTGCTCTATTCTCTCTCTCAGCTTGATTTGCGTTTGCTATTCTGTTACTCTAACCGTGTTTTCTTTTGGCTCGCTATCCCCAGGCTTCTTTGGAGGAAGTAGACCTGGAAAATGGACTGGATGAAGAATCAGAAAAGGTTTTGGTTAGCTTTCGAGAGGAGATGGATATGTTGTCTGCAGCTGTCGATCGCATTCATGAAAACGTCACTTTGGTTGAAGCTCAATATCAGGTATCCATGGATGAATCTGTAAGTATAGCCGAAAAGCAACATGCGGCAAACCACATCTCGAGGCTGCTTGAAAAAACAGAGCGAACTTCTGAAGGAGTTCGCAAGCGTCTACGAAGAATAGGCAAGGAGAACAAAGACTTTCAAAACGAGAATCCCGAAAAGGTAGGTGTATTGAGAATAAGGGTAAACACTCACCAAGGTTTGACAAAAAGATTCATGGCAGCCATGCAGTCGTATGAAGAATCGCAAGAAAAGCACAGAGATCATGTGAGGGGGGCACTTGAAAGACAATTGCGAAAAATGAATCCAGCTGCCACAGATGAGGAAATTGCAGCAGCCTTACGCCGAGGGGAGACTGATTCTGTTGTGGAGAATTCGCCTCTTCTAGTGGAGCTCCCTTTTGAGGAACAAGAGAGACTTCGGAATGGATTGGCTGACCTCCAGTCGAGAAATAACGACATCAGAAAGCTCGAGGAAAATATCATTCAGCTTCATCAGCTCTTTGTCGATATGCAGATTTTAATAGACGCTCAAGGCGACCTGCTGAATAACATTGAGTATAACGTGGGAGAAACAAAGGAAAAGACTGAGGCCGGATTCCAAGAGTTGATCCAAGCGAGGGCGCATCAAAAGTCGGCAACGAAGAAAAAAATATGTGTCGTGCTTCTCATTATTGTTCTACTTGTGGTCATTCTCACTCCTATCTTGGTCAAGTATATTCCTGTGTGGTTCCCAAACACTAAGGAGGTAGTGTCAAACCTTCCAATTATCGGCAATGGAACAGGGGGTACCGAAAATGCCACCGCAGTTCAGTCACCTTCAGCAAGGGTTGGCGGTATCACTGCAAGGGTTTCTTTTCGTACTCATTTCTCTGGCGGTGCTGACGGCCCCTGTCACAAATCTGCAGCAGATCATGGTTTCGAATACTGTGGATTAGTATGAGCCTGGGGTTCCAGGAGCGTTGCAGATGTGGTGCCCACAAATGTGATCAGGATTTGCTGTGCGGTCGGATCGTGGGATAGAAATCCATGAACTCATCATTGCATTCATACCAGTGCTACCAATAATAACAACAGACATGTCTGAACTTAACAAAATAGAAAACTTAGTAGAGCAAACTTGATAGCAAAGTAACACCAGGGATTTGGCTTCGTCATCCTTTCGTCGTCTACGTTCCTCTCCTGAGCCAGCATTTCACTCTGCTTCATTCCTCCAGCGGCACAGAATCGTTGAAGCCAGTTGGAGAGGGGACAACAAAGGGGGACATGCCTTCGTACTTAAAATGTCTTACTTCTCCTCCCTCGCAGTACCAGGCTCGCACGGGCTTTGTATAGCACCCTTGCGGAATGATCCTGAATCGGGTGGATGGGAATAGGTTGGACACTTGCATTGACATAAAGATATCCAACGCGATGTTGAGTAAAAGGTATATTTTCCATGCCAAAGAGCAGACGAACAAGGTATATTTATGAACAGCAACAAAAAAAAGATATTGCTCTATGATGGTCTATAACTCTGTCCGTGGTGTCGCAAGAAGTCCCATTTTGATTATTCACTTTGCTCTAGATCAGGAACTCATGAAAAAGAACCCTGGAACCCTGACTAATTCTTCTCCAAGCTCGTCATGGGCGCCGATGACGGCAGCAAAGGGGCCCATCATCGGCCAAGAGATCAATAGAAGTTAGCGTTCTCATCTTGTGAGGCGCAGCAGCCCTCAACAAAAGCGAGGTGACCTGAATCTTTCATTACATTTCATCACAGTGATCTGCGTCGTTCTTAGCTGACGTTTGGCCTTCCTAAAGAGAGAAAGCTTTCTTTGAAAGCTTTACTGCAGCTTAGTAATTGGAAGCTGCTGTCCACAATAAAGAAGAAGAAGAAGAAGATACGGTCATCTAAAGTAAATGTTTCTAAACTGTCAAAGAGAGGGAAAGCTCGTAATCGATAAAATCGAAGCAAGTCAGATTGCTGACGTCTCTTGGTAAAGAGAAACACGCCATCGGGAGGATTCCACCATGGGCATGGTAATCCATCGTGTCGTCAACGTTTTTCAATCTCAGCAGCTACAGACAGCCCTGCCATGTAACCACTGGCCCATGCAAACGTTAGGTTATATCCACCAGTTCTTCCATCAACATCCAATGTTTCTCCGACAAAGAATAGTCCGGATGACCGCTTACTCTCAAATGTTCTCATATTAACTTCAGAAAGCGCGACCCCTCCAGCTGTTACAAATTCTTCCTTGAACTGCCCTTTGCTAGAGACATTAACAGAACAGTTGTGTAGATGGTCGACCAGTCTATGCAACAAACTATTGTTAACACTTGCCCATTTGAGTGAGGCATCTACAGCGGGGATTGTGCTCAATAGCCCACGCCATAATCGTTGGGGTAGCTGGCCTCGGAAAGGATGGATGTTAAGAATGCGCTTCTGGGCGAATGTTGTTCGGGCTTCTTTCAGTTTGCTGAGCTTTACATCGAATGACAGGGATGGAATCCAGTCAATTGAGCAAGCCATTTGGTAACCATGCTCATGCAGTACACGCGCACCAAATGCAGAAAGCGAAAGAATGGCAGGGCCCGAGAGCCCCCAGTGAGTTATGAGCACGGGCCCGCGCTGCTTCAACCCGGGTACTGGCAGCTTTGGCTTTGGCTTGGGATTCAATTGAACCTGGCAGTCACGAACAGACACGCCAGCGAGGCCATGCAGGCGAGCATCTTTAACACCAAAGGTAAACAAGCTTGGCACGGTCTTGACCACCCTGTGGCCCAAGTTCTGTGCCCATGAATGTGCTGTTCGAGCGCCCCCTGTAGCAATTACAACATAATCAGCCTCTATCTGTTTCCCTCCTACTATAGTTAGCTGGTAGACACCTTGGCCAATTTGCATGTCACGCACTCGAGCACAAAGCGTTGTAGTAACGCCCGCTCTGTGCGCCGCTTCGACTAGCGCCCGCACAACAGTGCCAGAATCATTAGAGATCGGGAACAGCTTGCCAGTGCCCTCCTCCTTAAGCGGCACATTTTCGGTCTCGAAGAATTCACGAACTTCTTTGGGTCCAAAGCGGGACAACACAGACAAGATCTCTTTTGAACCACGCGGGTAGTGACGTGCAAATGCATGGATGTCATGGGCATCATGAGCAGAGGACACATTACAACGGCCACCACCGCTGATGCGCACCTTTTGCAACACAGCAGGGGACGATTCTAGAATAGAAACGTGGGCATTGCAGTTCCTGGCGCAGGTTATGGCGGCGAGATGGCCGGCGGCGCCACCGCCCACAACAATAACCCGAGCGCGTGCATGATCTGCACAGGCAAATTGTGGGGCTGATAGTGCAGCACTGAGTGCTGAAACACTCCGGCTTTGCCCACAAAAACTATACGGGGGGATAGGGTTGGCTGACAAAGGAAGATGGGTTAGGAAAGCTTGGTAGATGACGCCCATGGTTGGCGTATAATGACGGAGGTTTATGAACCTGTGGATGGGCCCGAAGCTGATGCCTGGCAGGCATTGCCTGCCCTCTAAACAGAGTCAGAGAGAACATGTAAATGAAATGGAAATGAAAAACTGTACAAGTTGATGAAAAGGACTCTTTACGCATGTTGCTACCCAACTTAAGTTAGTCTCTAAATAAATCTTTAAGGCTGTACTATACTAGCTTAGTTCTGCAGTTATGATGGGCGCCGCATGTATTCAGGTAGATGGTCTCAAGGAAAAAAGAGTTACAAAGGTGAAAGTTACGACAATGACCGTTCCAAAAAGTTCTTGAAGTTACAGAGTTAGTGAGGTGCGCATGTTAAGAAACAGTTAACCTTAATGACTTGGTTCATCAATACTAGAAACGCTTTCCTCATTGCAGCTACGTTCGTCGCCTGCTTTCCTCTCAAACACAAAGCGATTCGGGGCTTCAAAACGATAAGTCAGTTGATCGGCTTGAGGAGCAGAAGGGTTGTGAGAGCGGTCAGGCCAGCCTAGCTGGTTTCTAAGACAAGCGACCACATGATCGCAGTCTCCGAGCAGCTCAATATCGAAATGGGCTGCGACAGGCTCGCGATTAATAAGCACACGCGGCACCTTTCTGTCGAAGAGGCCCGGAATACGGGCCACGGGCGCAACGCGTAAGCTTGTACCCAACACGAGCAGCAAATCAGCGCGACTGAGATCCGCGGCGATGGTATTTCCAACACGCTCTGGCAGGCGCTCGCCAAAGAAGACAATATCTGGCTTGAGAACTCCTCGCCGACATGTGGGACAACGCGGGACACGCGCGCGCTTTACATCTGAGGCTATGGTAGAACCGGGAACGCGTCGGGCACACGCCGAACGTATGCAGGTGGCACTGAGAAAGGAGCCGTGACACAGTACGGTACGGTCGTCCGACACGCCGGCGGCGCGCTCGAGGCCGTCTATGTTCTGCGAATAGAGGCGCAGCAGCTGGTTGGTTCGCTGTAGCTCGGCCAGAAAGCAGTGGGTGGGAGACGGGCGGACGTGCGACTGCGGCATGATGTGGGAGGCGAACTCGAAGAACATGGAAGGGTCATGACGAAACTCTTCGAGACAGAAGATTTGCTGCGGGTCGCAGAGGTCAAAGCGCTGCATCACGGCGTCATACACGCCGCCAGCGGAGCGAAAGTCGGGAATGCCCGATGAAACGGACACGCCGGCACCCACCAGAGCAACGACGTTGCGCGCGGACAGAATGAGAGCAGCAACGTCAGCGAGAGTTGCACCCTGCGACGGGGGCGAGGGCGGGGACGAGGGCGGGGGCGAGGGCGGCGCCGCGACAGACGGGGGCGGAAGTCGCTGGCGCAGCTGGTAGAAGGCGTGCACCAGGGCGGCCACAGCGGCGGAGTCGGCGCGTAGCTCGGCATTAGCAGCAAGCGTGCGCAGCAGCGGAGCGGCTGGGTCTGGCCGCTGCGGCGGCGCCGGTGGCAGCAGCTGACGCACAGCGTCGAGCATAGAGGCGCCGCCCAACAGGTGCGCGTCTAGCGCGGAGCGGAACGCGAACTCGGCATCGTCCGCGGCGTCGCGCGACTGCGAAGAAGACGACGAGGGCGGCGAGCGGCTCATGGCGTCGGCAGGCGCGAAAGCTGCACGCGGCGGTGGCGCGCGCGTGCGCGCGCGACGCGTTCAGTGGCGGATTTTGGTGGCGCCGCGAGCGTCGGGATGTGACGGCGGCACGGCGTGGCGGCCACGCGCGTCAAACAGCGCACCAAACTCGCGCGTTTACGTGCCGCCGCGCTTCCACGTGACTCGCTTCGTCGCGCGCTGCAGAACCTAGATAGATAGCTCCCCGCCGGCACACCGCCGTGTCAACTCGAGTGCCATGCGCAGTGGGGACGGCGACGAATCTCCTGGCGTCGCGCCGCGTCGCCGTTGGTCGCGAAGACATCCAAACCGCGCCGCGCCGCTTTCCGAGCACAGCAGCTCCGCTTCCGCTTCCGACCCACCCAAGTCGTTCGGCGCCATGTCCGCTGTACGCCGCTTGCTTACCGGCCAGGACTCGTCCGCCAAAATGCGCGTGTCGCGCTCCGTCAAGCAGACGCCCAAGGCGCCGCCGCCGCCGTGCGCTGTTTGCGCCGAGAATGAGTTGGCGCGCGTGGCGCCCGAGGAGCAGTTGCTCAGGTTGCGTCAACTCTCGCAACGCTGCGCGCCGGAAACGGCCGACAGGTTGGAGATGGTTATGCACGGTGACTACCAACGCCTGTTGCGACTGTTTCGCATGGCGTGCGACGTGCAACTCATTGTTGGCGTTCATGAGCGACAGCAGTCCGCAATGGCGCACCTGCATGCTGAACGTCTAAACGCCATGGCCGTCACACTGTATGGCCGCGACATCACCGTCTCAGTCGTGTCCAACGGCGCAGGCGCCTTGTTTGTGTGCCACATGCACAACATCATCTCATTGCTGTGGGAGGGCATTCAGTTTGATGTGACCGAGTCCGATGACACGCCCATCGACCTTATCCTGAAGGCCGTTATTGAAAGCACCCTCGACGCTGATCTCGATGATTTGCAGGCCATTCTCTCTAGCATTCGCTTTGCTAGACCGGCTGAAGAGGCCGATGCTATCGATGACCTCAACGCCGGTGGGCTGGACATCCCGGGGCTCAACCTGTTACGCCCGGAGTTCTTCACCACACGCGTGCTGTGCATGATGCTCAAGACCGATATTTATGAGCAGGGTTTCTATCGTCGATACGTGCACGTGGACCGCTTGGGCACCACGTTCACGGCGCTGCGAGAGGGTGAGACCGCCGTGTTGACCAAGATTAACGTGCTGCCAGACGCCATGAGTCGACCGGTGAAGAACGGTGACGACATCATTGGAGAGGACCTGTTCATGACCCGCCGAAAGGGCAGGAAGGACAAATTCCGCCTCAGCTGCTCCGTTTCAGTGAATGTTTGGGAAGAGTATGAAACGCCTGAATGGTTTGGTTACATTCACCCGCCGCCGAATGCTGATGCGATGAGACCGGCTAATCTCCAAGAACTTCGTGACCGCCTGGAAGCTTATGGCGTCCCAGATGGTCTTGAAGTTTGCAGAATTGTTTACCACTGCTTGGGACACAAGTCGAAAAATGCTAACGTGAAGGTTGATACGCTGTCTGCTGCACGTGGTTATTTCATGTACATGAAGAACTTTCTGAAGCATGGTACCACGGGGTCGGGCACCAATCACATCATCGAAGGGGACGAATTGGCAGTTGTTTACGATGGAATCGCGTTTAGAGTGAGCGCGCCGCAAACTGAAATTCGGCACGGGAGCTTGTTTATGAGCCTTCTCATTAGCGATGAACGCGAGAGAAATGGAAAGAATGTACCCAAACGGTCCATCATTCGAAGAATGTGTAGCACGTCTGAAGTGGTTCTGTCGCTATGTCGGGACATCACTTACTTGAACGCTGAATACGACGAAGACGGTGGTACGCTTTACTCGGCGTCGGCTGAAGAAGAAAACCTTTCGGAAGCATGGACTACTTGTGTGGCGCTGTATGTGTGTGACGGGTACGGATGTCTGGAAGGGTGCTTTAACTGCGCAATTGAAAATCGACGGGGTGCCATTGTTGATGAGAGCGCGGTGTTCATGAATGACGTACAGGTGCCAGTTGTGTTCGATAAGTTGTATCGGAAGAGTACGCTTGCAGAAGAACTGTCTGCGATGAGTGATTCCAGGGGTGCTACTTACCCTGGTGCGTTCATCTCAGGGAGAGACCAGTGTAATGAACGCACTTACCTTGCTGGAGCGAGACATGCGTTTGTGGCGGGCGGGTTGCTGAGGTACTTGCAGAGGGAGCTGAGGATTGATTGGGGCGGCAGAATGGAGGAGCGGAAGGAGACGCGTAGAATTGAGGCGTGAGCTTTGTTTTATTGCTTGTGTGTGTGATGGCGGATTGATTTGTGACATGATGTTTGTAGTGTGTTGTTGATAGCGTGTAGAGTCGGGCTTGGTTTTACATTTCCCCTTCCCCCCTTCTTTCGACCAGAGTGCCTGAAGCGGCTTTCTAGTGTTGTTCTTCTGCGTGTGGAGAGAGATGAATCGAGACTCCGGGACTCGAGAGCGAGTATCTATGAATGGCGTAGAGGAAGCGACGGCAAGCACACAGAATGATGGATCAAACTGGACGACACGAGTCATTTCTGGTACACGTTATAATCGGTATATGTACTATCAAAAACCAGCCGTCACGCAAGGTGCCAAGGGCCTGTAGCTCAATTGGTAGAGTGCTCGTTTCGCATACGAGAGGTACCGGGATCGAAGCCCGGCAGGTCCACGAGCTGTTTTCACTTTTTGGTGGGCATGCTGTCAGCGTCGGTGGAAACGGCGCCACATTCAAAGTTTGAAACCGTCAAAATTTTAAATTGAGCCGTTTCATCGAATGATCGGCGCCACGTCTGGGTCACACTCGGAGCCGTTCAAAACGGGGCTGCCAGCGCTGTCTCCGTCGCGGCGGTCGGCGCGGAGCGCATCTCGTTATTTACCTCACTTCGATACACACCACGCCTGCTGCAGTGACACTCGCCTGCCTCCCCCGCAACTTGCGTGTCGCTTTTGCACATCATGCCGGCGCCACCGCCTCCGCCTCCTCCGCCGCCGCCATTGCCGTCGAGAGGCGCAGCCAAGCGAACTTTGCCACCGCCGCCGCCGCCACCTTCCTCCTCGCGACCGACGGTTGCGTCGCGCGTTCAGCCGCGCGCGGTTTCACCGCCGCCGCCCGTGACTGATGTGTCGATGCCGACCGGACTGACGTCCGATACCATTCCTTCGCTACCGCCGGCGCCCACTTTGCCCTCCCCGCCGTCCTCTACGCGAACGGTACTACCGCCACCACCTCCGCCGCCGCCCCAATTGTCGCACGCGGAACATGTTTCGTCCGGCATTCACACAAAGTTCCCGAGCTTCACGATGGATGTGGATGGGCCGTTGCCGGACATCACCAATCGGGCAAGCGGCGGTGCGGACCGTAACGTGGCGTCCATCAGTAATAAACCTTGGGAGAAGTCTTTGGACTACGGAAAGATTCAACACGCGGTGATGGATAGCAAGCCATCGCACGGCGATGGCGACGACGACGATGATGATGGCGATGATGCCATGGATATTCCACACAGATTCACCATGCGTCCGGGCGCGGCAGCGGCGCGACTGGATTTGCAGAGATGTACGATTCGAGTGCACAAGCAATTGGTGAATCAAATGCAGACAAACAGCATGAAACCGCAAGCTCAACAAGGCAGTCGCGCCACAACAGCGCCCGCATCCGACGAATCTCTGTCCAGATGTCAGGGAGAACTGTGGTTGAAGAGCCGATTTCCAATGATGGGATGGAAGAAACGGTACGGTAGCATTGTGGATCACTCGTATTTCGGTCCGGTGCTGTTTCTGTTCAAGTACGACGCGAAGGGCAACGTGGCGCTGCACCACAGTTTGATGATTGTTTTGGTAGACTCTCGCGTGCGACTGGGTAAAAACTCCACCACGAAGGATAACGACTACCGCTGCGAATTCGTGCTGAGAACGACGAAGAGACGATACACGATTGCTGCCAATCATACGATGAGACGCGATTATTGGTTGAGAAACTTGGAAGGAATTCAAAAGCATGCCACCACGTCGTACTCATGAGCGCGTGCGTTTCGACAAGCTCTTGTTTTTTTTTTTTTCTCTCTTTGTTTCTTGCGTTTCTTTTTTTTTTTTTTGTTATGTATTTTGTTGTTGTTCTAAAGAAGGTTTCCGTCGAAGTTGTTTTCCGACCCTGTATATGTATCACTCTGATCGATATTATTGCTTCTGCTTCTTGTGCTGTTGCGCAAGTCGTGCGCTTCTTCGAGTGGCTTCTTGCTGTTTTTGTCCGCCACCGCCACGTTCCGAACGACGTCGCTTCGCGCTTCCATTCGGTTGTGATTGTGGTTCATCATCGGCCTCCTTCCGCATCTCATCATGATCATCATCAAGTCGCACGCAAAAGGGGTTCGCATGTGTGGGCGCCGCCACAAATTTGTTTGGAAACTTTTGGTTCAGTTGTCGCGCCTCATCGGTTGCGGCAAAGCTACACACGGGACATGAGTCCATGTCATGCTTCCTGGCCGGGCAGTACTCCCGTCCGAACAGAATGAGGCGTGTGTGCAGGTGCGCCCAGCTGAGCGGGTCGGGGAACCATTGCTTGAGGTTGCGTTCCGTCTTGGCGACGGATTTGGCGTCTCCACAGCCCCAGCGACACGCCAGTCGATGGATGTGCGTATCCACGGGAAACGCCGGTTTGTTGAACGCCTGCATCATCACCACGGACGCCGTCTTATGGCCGACGCCGTCCAACTGTTCCAGCTGTTCAAACGTTTGCGGCACAACGCCGTCGTGCAGTTGGCACAACTTTTGTGACAGACGCACAATGTTGCGCGCTTTCTGCGGCGCCAGTCCCACCTGTTTGATGATGGACAGCACGCTCTGCTCGCCAAGTTGCACCATTTTGTGCGGCGTGGACGCGCGACTGAACAGATGTGGCGTCACCTGGTTCACCTTTGCATCCAGCGATTGCGCCGAAAGAAGCACGGCGATGAGCAGCGTGTAGGGGTCGGAGTGATGCAGAAAGCCTTTTGGGGGCGTGGGGTAGATTTGCTCGAGACGCGTGCGGATGAGCGAGGCCTTTTTGAGCATGCTGGCTTGCTGCGCGGGCGTGAGGTGGCTCATCGTGATTGTGCCGCACACGCGACGGGCGCGCGGACGGCGGGGGCGCGCGGGAAGGGCGCGGGTGGGGAGGAAGGCGACGCGAAGCATGGCGGTGGCGGCGATGGATGGGCGCTGATGAGCACTGTGAGGGGTGGCGGCTCAACGCGGCGCGGCGCGATGCGGTGGTTGGTTGCGCTGCGGCACGTGGCACACGCGTCGGTACGGTTACAGTACACATTTTTCTTTTTTAGTTGAGAACAAACGAAGTTGAGCGGGAGGGGGGGGGGAAGCAAAGACGTAATGCATGGCGGTATAGATTAGATGGTACAGCGCTACTTGCTCAGCGCCAGCTGCACAATGTAGCTCTCGATCTGCGCAAAGCGCTCGGCGGTGACGAACAGACGGTGGTCCAGCAGCGTGAGCATGTGCCGCTCCAGGATGTTCATCTCGTTGGTGGACGCCACGCCGCCCACTGTGGCGTAGTGCATGTTGGTGTACGACACATCGTCGTGCCACTTTGCGGCCAGCACGAACGCCGTGCACACCAGACGATGCACATTGTAGTCGTTGATACTCATCCGCCGGTTGTGCTGGATGCGCAGCAGGTAGATGAGCGCCAGCGGCACACACGCCTTGCTGCAGTGGTTGAACTCCAACAGTCGTCGACAGTAGTAACTCATGCTGAACGTGGTCTGTTTTGTCGGACAGAAGAAAAACGCAAGCGGATCCGAGCAACTCGGTAATGTACAAAACGTTGCATTGTTACACACATGCGTCACAATGGACGCAAAAGTATCTGCCAGTCGATGCATGTCCACCATTTCCACCGAGAGCGATGCGCGCTCCTGCTCACGCTTTGTCGATGACCACGCCACCGACGTGGGCGAAGACTCTGCCACCGACAAACAACGCGTCTCCAACATCTCCAACGGCAAACTAGTCAACTCCATGCCGCCTCGCGCCACCACCACTACGCGCTCATCCTCCGTCATCTGCGAGCTCGGTACACAATCCATCTCCCACAAAACAAAAAAAAACAGCAAAACCCACGCCGCAACCAGCGCCGCTCCCACGCCGCGTCAATGCATCGCGCTCTGCACCGTCGCGCCCTTTTTACGCGTCGCGCGCTGTGTCAGCGCGTCCAAGCGCGTGAGCGAAACGCTTCTGCGCAACGCGGGTGGCGCTTTTCGCCGCGTGACCCCCCCCAACGCCTCTCCGCCGCGCGCCCGCCGCCGCCACGTGACGCACGGCGCCAGTGGCGCGCACGCGGTCGCTTGGCGCGTGAAGCGGCGCGCGTGAAGGCGCTTTGCATGCGGCTTGGCTGAGAGCGTGGCGCGCTTACAATTCGATTCGCGCAAGTGGCTGAATTGCGTCACGTGACAAATGTTTTGCAATTGGAGAGACAGTTCGCGTTCGCGTCTTTGCGCTTCACCTCGCTGGCGCCAAGTTTTGCGAGCAAGCGCTGTCGCTCAGCTGCGCGTTCCCGCGCGCAGCATCATCCCCCCCCCGTGTGCCTTTCACAGTTCACTTGTCCCGCCACGCCCGCAAACGCGCCGCGCCAGTCGCGCCTGATCCGCCACCCCCCCCCCTCCGCAC
>JASCIV010000417.1:0-20665 GCA_030374735.1 Gracilaria caudata
GAAGTGATTTGCTTTCGAAAAATAACCCCAGAATACTTCTTGAGCAAAACGTGTAAGATCTGTTTGCATGACCTTGATTTCCGGTAAAAATGAGTAGTGTGTCCTTTTTAACCAATGAACTGTCCTGAAAAAGCTCACGGCAACAATCCACCGTCAGTGTGAAAGTCTTTTGCTCTTTTGTTAATTTGCTCTCCGCCTGTGGAGATGCTCTAAAGGTCTGAGTCGTTGTGCTGGCTGTAAAATACTATACCGTCTGTGTGGCGGCGTTTCTCAGGAGGTGTCCCAGCACTCCCGGGACAACCCCCGGAACACCCTAGAAGAATTTTTTCGCTATCTCCGGAGATTCACTCCGGAGATAGCGATATCATAACCACCTTCCACCGCCGCGCCAGGCCATTGATTTCTGTGACCTGCCGCGGTCGACGAAGGTGGCCCAGCGTCTGCGCGCCACGGCGCGCAGAGCAGCAGACAAACGGGTACGCGGGCTCGTGGTGCCCGCCCGCCGCAACAGGCGGCGCAGAAGACGTGCTAGTGCGCGGGCTCGCGGTGCCCGCGCGCTGCAGAGCGTATCAAAGAGGACGGACTGGTGCGCGCCTCGGCGCGCCAGGCAGAGAGAAGACCGGCGCGTCCGCGGCTCCTCGCGCCGGGGCGCGCAAGGAGGGGAGACGACTGGCGCGTGCGCGGCTCCTTGGCGCTGCCGCACGCAAAGCGGAGAGCAGACTGGCGTTAGCACGGCGCAGCGCGCAACCAACAGAACAGTGTGTACGCGTGGGCCGTGGCGCGTGCGCGTCGCAGCGCCACAGCACGGGACAAAAGAGATCCGTGCACAGGCTGCTGTCTTGCGCGCCGAAGCGCATGTACAGAAGAAGATGGCGCGTTGGCTCCTGTGCTCGCGCGCCAATACGCGCGAGCAGAACAGGATTAATGCGAGGGGTGTGGCGCTCGCGCGACGCGTCATGCGAATTGAGGACGACTTGCGAGTGCGCTGTTCCGTGTGCGCGAAGCAGGACGCAGGGAGATAAAGACACTGAATGAATTCTTGGAGATTCGAAACAATCGTGTTTAGCTACGCAAAGAGCCAAGTTTAATCGCAGAGAACAAGTTAAGAAGAGAACAGGAGGCAACACAATACAACAGCAGGAGCTTAAAGCATCCAGCACGGAGCGGATTGCTCTGTGAACAACACGAAGCGCTAGAGCGGTGGAACGCACTGCCATTTGTGAAAGGCTCAAGCCCACACTCACCCCGCGTACGAAGTAAGGCAGAAGTTCTGCTAGGTTCTCTTTG
Source organism: Gracilaria caudata (assembly GCA_030374735.1). Classification (NCBI taxonomy): domain Eukaryota; phylum Rhodophyta; class Florideophyceae; order Gracilariales; family Gracilariaceae; genus Gracilaria; species Gracilaria caudata. The sequence continues at coordinate 1,288 of JASCIV010000417.1, forward strand.
ATCTCGTCCAGACAAACGCCGTGTTTGAAGAGGAAATCGTGTAGTAAATCTTTGCAAGCCATAAGTTGCACTTCAATACGTTCTTTGACTCCGTTTTCATCAGCAGCGGCCACAGCGGCCACCTCTTCTGCTCGAACGGTTTCCAAATTTACCTCTCTTACTTCACTGTCAATGACTGACGGCGGCGGGGACACTGGAGCATCTTCAGGGGCGCGAGCGTTAGGTGACATAATGAAAGTTGAAGGGAGAGCACAAGATGGAAGCGTCGGGTCAACCATGATGGCGAACTCGCTAAGGCCTAGATATAGGCGTCATCTCGAAACTAGTATGAACAAGTAATCAAATAGAACCAACTATGTTTTAACAATTTGTCAGATGAAATGGACGTGATCGTTTGTCGACAGTTAATCAAATAGAAAGCAGTTGGAAAATCTTTTGTAAGTGCTAAGGAAAGATAACCTAATTTACGTAACTAGTGACAAATTGTACTATGCTTTAGTAGAAGATATGCAAAAATACAAGAGTCTATATAAACCCCTGAGATGACGGCCTGAGCGCCAACTTCTCTCTCCGGCAGACCTTTCATTTGAGGCCGCTGCCTCCCCTCTGCAGACCACTCTTTCCTCTTTGCGAACCATCTCTTCCCTCGGCACTCCACACCTCCATTAGAGCTGTCTGCTCCTTCTTGCCTTCAATTTCCCCTCTCTCTCTCTCCTTCTCTCTCCCTCTCATATTCCTCGTTCTTGAGCGGCTCGGTCTCCCGTTCCATCTTCTTATCCTTCGCACGGGCTGAAGTGCAGCCGCTAGTTGGGCTTTTCGGCACATGAGCCTCCCATTCTTGACTGGTATTGAGGTCGTTGTTTGTGATTGGAGTACTAGTGTATCGCTATCCGGAGTTGAGTGGTAAAGCTCTGGTTGTTTTACTCGGCGGGATTCACGACACCGCTGCAATACCATTCTCATATTTTGCCTTGCTAAGGCTGGTACCCCCCTGGCTTTCTAGTTCTACTGGGTTTGTCACCACTTGCGCTATTTCGACCAAAATGGCGTCTTTAGTCTGCATGTAACAACATGGAGCAAGACTTTGTGCTGCACTATGTGCAGCACGGACAGAAGCAATATTTCAGTTGTGCGTTTCAAACGGACAGAGGACAAACACAAAATACAACTGTTTGTCAGGGGCATATTTGTGACTAGAAAATTAACCAAGTGAAAAAGTCATAGTCACTGCTTTGAAGGTCGAAGTCAGTCACTTATAGTCACCATACGCTTACAAAAACTTAATCTGGCCACCCAATGCCATTAGGGAGCACTCACTATTCATGAGATAGGTGGACCCAGCAGTCGATATGTAAAATTTTTGGATAGTTATTAATGCTATTCTTTTCTTTTTAGTTGAAGTGTCAACAAAAAAAACATCAAAATTCCTTAGTGTACACTTGTTTTTTCCTCTATGGTCCCTGTGTGGCTACGTGTACATTTGTATTACGTGTCATAAATGTGACTAAATGTGAGTAGATTTTTGATGCATTTGCTAGTCAGTCACACTAATATGTTTTTGTCACTAGTCAGTCAGTCACAAATACGGCCCTGTTGTTTGTATTTTGTGTGACCAGCATGCTGGAAGCTAGCGATAAATAAGTAGAAGCTCAAGACAGTAATCTGACGACTCGGTTGAACTCGGTTCAACCTTCATGACGACTACAGATATCTTTTTACACCGGGCTCTTGCGAATGAAGAGAAAGTTATACAAAAGTAGGAAACACACGCACATTTTGCTTCATTGGTTGCTTCTGCTCCAACGTAGGTTACGAGGTTACCATCTGTGCTTGATAATAGCTGATAGCGCTTTACATTGAGTCCAACGTGGTGTAGTAGGTGTTGCACACCGCGATGGACCGCTGCGCGGACGTTATGCTCTACGCACCCCGTTCTGATCAACAACATTATAGCCTGAAGCTCACAATTCATACCTTCCTAAATAGCTCAAACCATTCACCAAATCTCTCCATCTCGCTTCCTTAGCTGCTCATCACTACATCCACATCTAGTGGAGTTCGGCACATTTACCCATACACACAGTAGGTATCAAAGCCCGGCTGCATGCCCTGGGGATAGGACAGCCTCCGTACACAAAGCAATTGCAATCCTTTGACAAACAGAGAAGCACAAAGTTGATTCATGGTTAGAAACATTACTATTCCCCTCACACGCTCGAAATGATGCGTTTGGAACTTACCCCATATCGCATATCGTAGGAATACATTTGAATTTGCCCATTACAGAACCTGTTTACACCGGCTCCCTCACAATTCTCTCTCACATCAGCCGGCAGTCATAGGGGTGGGAGGTAACGCGAGAATACCGGGGCATTCATATCCATTCTGCCGTCGTACGCGTGAGCGCGGGGAAAGGGAGAAACTGGAACGCCGGAACGAAGGGTAATAAGCACGATCGGGGCGGTTCATCGAGACGCATTCCTACTGCAATCTCGGGTGATAGGAGACAGGCGAGCGGGCTTGCATGATAGCGGGGTGCTTGGGAGGAGGGTGTTCGCCGGCGTGTTTGATCGCGGAGTGAGATCAGTCCGGGAAAGGGGGTGAAACGAAATGTGAGCTGGGCTCTTTTTCGTCTCGAACACTGGAAGATTCTTCCAAAATGCTGCTTCCAGAATCTAGTTGCTCCCAGAATCAGATTCTGGAAGAAACTAGATTCTGAAAGCGGCATTTTAGACAGCAATCTAGATGCACCGAGATTGTGGATGCAGTTTGTTCATTGGGAAGGCGGGAGATATGAGAAAAGATAGCGTAGTTGTATCCCGCGAAGTAGGTGTCGACTTTTGTGTCACAAGTCATCATCTCACAAACACGAGCTTACGGCAAAAGCCTCAGTGGCTGACGACATGTTTTGACTCAACACGCACATCATGCAACTTTGAGCCAAAACAACCCCTTTTATTTGTATGGTCAGGGTGTACGCCACAACAAACATCGTCGGTCGTCAAAGCTCCCCCTAAATTGGACTGAAGATCTCGAGTTTGAACACCGACGTGAGAACATACCCACCGTGCGAGCTGCCCAGGACAATTTTGTCCTTTTCTCACCGTCGTGTGCTCGTGACAACAAAGCAACACGCAATGCAATCTACCTGACTTGCTAACGACGATTTGCTCCAACATTGCTGGCGAACCAGCCGTCGTAGTCGTCCTGTGCTTTCGGTGAGCCCTCCTTTTGGTTCTCACCACTGGAAAGAAGCCTGATTGTATACAAGCGAATCGCGACTGTATGGGCCAGAAGAGGATACCCGAGTGGAAAACTAGAAAACAAAGTGTCTCAACAAATCATGGAGCGTACTCTATTTCCGTTTCATCAATGTGTTATGTCAATTTACCCCTTCAATTGAGAACAAAACGGGAAGAGCGCCAATGGCACAAATCACACGTTCCGAAGCTTTGATCCGCTCTCACAATTTTATACCTACAAACGAAGCTATTTTGTCTCATCTACCAGAACTTTGCACATTTAGTCAAACATTCAAGGTAATCTTCAAAGCCCGGGTTTACGCCCTCAGGATAGGGACAGCCTCCGTACGTAAAGCGCACGCAATCCTTGCACACACAGAGAAGCAAAAAGAAGTTCAGCCATGGTTAGAACGTATACTATTCCCCTCACACGCTCGAAATGATGCGAATGGTACTTACTCCGGTGCTGTCATCGTAATAATACCTCTGAGTGTACATCTGACAATAGCCGGTTTGACCGGTTCCTGAGCAACTCGGTTTCAAATTCGGGTCATACGTCCAGCGGTCCGTTGTATTCATACCCATTCTGCTGGGATACGCGTTCGCAGAATGCCGAGAGCGCGGGAGAAGAGGGAAACGAGAAAAACGCATCGAAGGGTAGTAGGCATGATCCACGCCATGCATTGAGACGAATGCTATGCAAGCCACAGCAAATATTCCTGCTGCGATGAGAGCACGATTGCTTGGGCGGTAGGAGATGGGCAGGCGATCTTGCATGATGGCCTGGTGCGTGTAAGGATGGTGTTCTCCCGCGTGGTTGAGCGCGACGTACTCGTTCTGGGAGGCCATGATGAAACTCGGAGCTCGAGCTGGATGAGTGAGATGAGTCCGCGATAGGTTGTGAGTGGCAATGTGAGTTGGGCTCTTATACGTCTCGAACACTGGACGATTCTGGAAGCAACCAGATTCAGAAAGCAGCATCATAGACAAGAATCTAGATGCAGCAAGAATCTGGATGCAGCAAGAATCTGGATGCAGCATCTGTTAGTGCGATTGGGAAGTAAGGGAGATATGAGAAAGTGAAAGCGTAATTGAGATCATCCAAATATTTGTTACTATGCAGATTAGGGAGACGTCCCAACATGTTGGTTTGCAATCTTTGGAAGGTGGTTGGCTCAGAAGTGTGCGGAGTGGAGCAGTATGATGTGTCGACTATTTTGTTACATGTCATCATCGTCGAAACGAGCGCGAAGCGATAACTCTGTTGGTACGGTACTCTTTACAGTCTAGAAAACCGAACTCAAAGCCGATTTTTGCTTACAGTGGTGCAAAGTAGGTCAAGGAGTTCGTGTGAAGTGCGTGGTAGCTCCTCAACGATTCGGTACCGTACGGCGGTTCGGGCTGGTTTGCGAGGAACATCACCACAGGAGCTTATCGCAAAAAAGTGGTGGCTGACGACATGTTTTGATTCAACACGTACATCATACAACTTCGAGCCAAAAGTCGCCCATTCTATTTGTATCTGCAAGGGCGTATTTGTAACTAACTTTCTTGGCTTTCATTGAAGTCATAGTCCACAGCAAAATGGGCATAGTTAGTCACATGTAGTCAGGTTAGGCAGCGGATATAATTTTGATACTTAGAAGCCACCAGTTGTCCCATTTCCTCACAACAGGCTTACCGTACGAGAACCCGCGCATTTATTATCGTTTTTCAATGCTCAAAAGCAAGAATTTCGGCCACTCGGTGCAACCAGGTAGAGCTCAATGTTGAGTAGATCTGTGATCCAGAAGTATAGATTCAAACTTTACACAGTTTAATATCGCAATCTTTTAACTTTTTGTGTTAAAAATCAAACAGAGAATCGCTTGGAAGTTTCGTTCTGTACACTTGTCCTTTTCTCGATGGTCCTCTCAGATCCACGTGTTCATATGTATTACGTGTCGTATCGATGACCGACATGTGACTAGATTTTCGGCGCATTTGCAAGTCAGTAAGTCAAAAGTCACAGGTTTCTAAGGCTAGTTAGTCAATCACACATACGGGCCTGGGGTTTCTGGCGCACGCAACAGCCACTCCGTTCGACATCCTCGCCCTGCTTCTCACACATGCAGCCCCACTGCACGTGCGCTGCTGCTATTGCTTCGTATAGTTCCAGCCGCCGACCCGGAAGCGGAAATTTTTGTGTACAAAGACCCTAAAAAGCGCCGTGGCGGACCGCTCAACAGGTATTGCCAAGAGAATAGTAATGATTCGGAGTGGCACTGTAACAAGTTTTGCAAGTATACACACGCAAAACAGGTGCATTACTCTGCGTACGGCTCGAATTCGACAAAGTTACAAAATGCTGCACCTAAAGGGCAAATCAGATTTACTTTCACGATCAACACAAAGATGCAAATGTCTGGAAGACTATATCAATCACGGAACACTGCTCTAAGTTATATTTCGCCTTTAAAAGCTCTCGAAAACGGTGTTCTTCATGGGGAAATTAGGTGGATCGGTGCAAACAGAGACCGAGGTTGTGTGCCACAGTCAACAAGTACGCAAGTGGTGCATCTACCCACCGATGCAAGTACTCTTCATAGTAATCGAACGGTAGAAATTGTGTTGTGCGCCATTCATGGTCACGGATATAAGTCAGACCCTCGATTGTAATGTTCATTGCAGTAATAAATCGATCTCGAGTAGCACCGAGCGGCGCCAAAACAACCTTTTAACCTCTCTTGCTCTCGTTCACAGTAGTCAATGTTGCGATCTATATCTTACCCTCGGCGACGTTCTTTCCATCCTGAAAATGTAGATCACAGGGCATAAGTAACCTGAAACCTCACCGCCGTGGTTGAAGTTCTCCTGGAAAGGTTTGTGACGGATTTCGGTTTCAGTGACTGACACTTCAGAGTGGGCGACGAAACGCGCTGGACCACATGACCTTATCTGACACATGTTGAGGCTGTGACGGAGCAGACCAAAAGGAGAAAAGTGAAAAAAATATGCCAATCATCTCGAGAATGGATTGCGGCATAAATAGGGCGGTGTGAATTGAAGAGGAACAAAGGCGGATGAAGGCTACAATCAGTTCTCTTTTATATGCCTCGCATATTGATCAATGTCCCCTTCGACGTTGACGGTCAGCGAAGACCGCAAATTCAACTGATACGGCTTTCTTAGCCTCCACGTATCACCTTGCACTGAGCACATGCAGTTTGGTGATGGAGACAAAAAGCAACACTTCTCTCACAGAATTTGAACTCTCATTTCCTTTTACGAGGCTAGTCACTCTGTAGGATTTCCGTGCTGTGATGTGACCAACTGAAGTAACGCTATGGGGTACGCAAGCATATTTGAAACTATTGAGTTGTATGTCAGATAATCCATTATCTGACACTAAACTTTCTAAACCCGTTGTCCCCCGCTATCTCTGGTGAAAGCGGTTTTGCATTGAGGCGCACGCCGTTTTAGACCATGTAAAACGGTGTGTAGTATACTACCAGACGTTTGCACGCCGATCGTCCACGCACACACCACGACGCAGCTCCCGGCAAAGAGCAAAGATCTGCGTCGCGTTCTGGGTTTGGTTCGGGAACGCACCTTCGTGCAGATGCGCCAATCAACGGTGATCATTTGAGATGGGCGCGTGGCGTACTTCAATTCAAACCAAAAAGCGATCCGCCGTCAGAAACAGTACACGTGTGCACTACCAACCACGATTGTTGGATTATTTACAGTGTAGAAAACATGAGATTGTCTAAAAAACCACGTCATCCTAACGTCATCCGTTGTTGCTCTCATCACGTTGCCTTCCGAGTGCAACAGCAAACACTCGTGGTGAGCTACATGTGAGGACGATCCACACTTCCTCTTCGCATCGATACCAACCCTCTTTCGCATCGCCACATCGCGTCCTCTACGTCTCCAGAATGCCGCCGTTGTTTTACTTTCTCGTCGTGTCTCTTACATTCAGGGCTGTCTCGTGCGTTCGAAACTCCTTGTCATCGCACCCGCCTCTTCGGTGCTGCTTCATGCACTCGCCCCCGATAAGCTTTGCAAATCCCCGCGTCTATAGCAACGTAAGTCTTCAACAAAACCTGCCATATCTTTTACTCGCCTACTCATTCGCCTTTTGTTGCCACTTTGCTTCGAATCGCTAGAATGGCCTGGACGGCGTTATTGCGGAGTACCTTCGAGAACACCAAGCATTTCTCAACTGGTCATGTCAAAGCATAGAACCATTTCCCCAAGACCCTACGGCTTTCAATGCATTCGTGACAAACATGCACGAGTGCACCAACATGACAACCGGCGAGATCATTCAATCATCCAATTGCTCGTGCGACATTGGGCTCAGCGGCTGGGCCCAGAGTGCCGATCGTTTCGGTTTAGTTGACTTTCTACCGCCGTTTGCTTATGACAGTTGCATTGTTTTCACCCACGTCTCCAACGTAACACTCTCCGGAAGGCTTTCGTTTTTCTTGCACACTTTTGATGTACCCGCATGGTTTTCCATCATTGCTTTGTTTGCGCTGTTTACCTTCATCAAGTTCCTGGACGCGCGTTTTGCTGTTGCTCCGCCCTACAAGCCACTGCCAACAACTTGTAGTGCCTTTTCCCGCTTTTCGCACTATCTCATGAAAAGTCGAGTGTTCTATCGCTTGCGGAAGGCTATTCAGAGTACAAGTTAAGTATCCTCTTTCATTCATGAATTTATCCTCCTATTAATCTAACCGCCTGCCCCTTGACTGATGCAGTGAGCAGAATGATCTTTCTACCAGATGATAACGTGGTCGACAATGGAAGAGCAACTCGCCAATGGTTCCTCAACATTATTATTGCCGTATGTGCGCTCTTCTTAACCCTCTCGTACGAGGCCAGTATGACGTTCGTTCCAAAATTCACCTGCAACCCTTCGATGGCGCTGTACAGACCGGGTTCGCATCGCTGACCAACATGTTTGTGCTTCTGTTCCTTTTTGATCGTACTACAGAGCTTCATTGGTACAAGAAACGGCGTCATCTCCATACCACTCCATAGCTGACTTCGAAACGTGTCGCATTCCACCTGCAGACATATGCTTACTCCAAGGTGGAGCTCTCGAAAGCTTCTGGTTCAAACACATCGCAGTTGAGTACGTTTCATCTCCAATGTTTTTTGAGAAAGGCATGCGAACTTAGCAAAGGAAGAATCAATATCTAACCAAAAAGCGGGGTTTTCCGTTCTCCACGGTCATGTAGAGAGTGTCACAAAGGAAGATCGCCTCTCTTTCAAAACTCAAACAACGAAATTTTCGAGGCGGTACAAGCTGGTACATGCAAGTTTGGCGTTGTCATGGACACCTCTCTCTCTTTGGCGATGGGAGGCGAATACTGCGGAGCCTTTGCTCGTCTAGGAGAGCCGATTCACTTTGGTGGCGTGTCAATGCTTCTTCCAAAGGGCTCAAGTCTCACCATGCCGATGAGCAAGGCCACACTTGATCTGCGAGCTACTCAGATCCAGACGTACAGTGAGAAATTCTTTCTGGCGCAACCGAAGTGCAGCGCGCAAGGGACAGCAACTCTGACTTTCCAAAGGTTGCGTCTGTTTTTCATACTCGCATTCTCTTTTGGAGGGGTGATTCTTGTTGCGATGGTTCTGAATCCACATCAATCTATCAGAGATATTGGCATTAGAGATGATTCTAGAACAAAAGGAAATGACTGGGTTCAAGAGAGACGACACTCTTTTGATGAAAGTGTTACCTCCTCTACCCTTCAGGGTCAAGATGATTCATTAACAAAACCTCCTCTTCCCTGCTGATCAGAAGCATTCCAATCCCATAAAATTGCAGTACTTGAAGTAAACTATGTATCCTTTTCAATACCCACAGCCGTAAATTGTTCCTATTTTTCTACGAGACTAGGCTACCAATGTAAGAGTTGAGTTAAAATACAAAGGAACGAACGGGCAGAGCGCCGGCGTTGCTCAGTTCTTTTCGGAACCAGTGGTGTGTTGTTTTTTAGTGCCGGAGTACCGCTGGACGCTGGATGAGAAAAGGAAAGGACAGCAAGAGCAAAGGGGCAAAGCAGGCATGCACATTCTCGTTCGGTCTCTGTGAGTTGCCGCCCGGGATTTCGGACAGCTTTTATGAGCACCACGGCCGAGTCAGCTCGCACTTGACTCGGCAGATACGTTTGGTTGTCTACGTATAGCTGTAGTGCTTAATACGTTTGACAGGCAAGGCGAAACACACTTGAGAGTGACTAAGTCATTGCCCAACGACCAATGCTCTGGTGTTTGGATTTGAGCCTGCTATTTGACGGTTCACCGTATCTTAATTCTAAAGAAGTAAATCCCGGATATCTCCGGGTGTCCTTCTTCAGTTCTTCCTGATCTACTTGCAGACTAGAGAACACTAAAAGCTTCTATACAACACATTGGTGAATGTTATGGGTGCAGTGTTTCCCAAGATATCGAGTTTCAGTCAAAAGTGTTAAGATTTGAGACCAGGCGATAATACAATCACACATACACTTAGGTGGAGCACGAAAGCGAGTCATCATCTCTTGCAGTCACTGAGGACTTCACCGTCGTATGCTCTTGTTGTTGACATGCAAGTGTTTTCCACTTCTCTGTACTCCTCACCGATATCAAGCGCCGGATCTTACGCAGCTCATCCTCATCCTTTTCATCTTCCTCAACGCTTCGCCAAAGCTTCCATCCCCGCTCCACATCGTCAGCATCCGAGTCCGGCCGTTCCGACAACGCGTCAGCAAGCATCGCTCGAGCGGAAACGTCGTTTGTCTCTTTCACGGCGTCTGCCAAAAGTTCCATTCCTCTCGTGCGGTTTGAGTCCGGCGTGATGCCTTTGATCAAAACATACGCTAGATTCAGGCGAGCAATCAACCTCACATTGGTTTCCATCAGGTCCTCCAGTATCGCCATAGCTTCTTGTTGCTTACCCTCAATCTCAAGTAGAAGGCTAGCCAGATTGAGAGAAGCTACAGAAACCCAAAGTGTAAACATTCTTAAGGGATTCGTTACACAATCTGGATGGCCATGGAACGGTAGGTTGTGGCGCCCCATTCGTAAATACGGAGCCAGCCAAACAATCTCATGGAGTGAGCTCCTCATGGTTGTCTGGGCTCGAAAGCTCTCCAGTGCTAACAACTTATCATCATAACCATCGCTCTCGCTTATCACTATAGAATTTATGTTTCCGATATCACATTTATCAATGTTGTCATTGATTTTCTTCATAAGCCGTCGAGCGGCTTTCGTTCCTCCAGGATGAGTACTCAAATCATGCCTCAACATCAAATAGAAACAGTCATGCGTAACCCAATTCTTCGAGGCCAACAGCTCCATGGCCTTCTTCTGATTCGCTTCAACATGATCTACACCAGTCCATAACATTTGCGCTGTAGTCACGAAGGAACCGCGATGGCTGTTTCTCATGGTGTCACGCCAACAAAAGTTGTAGATATGGGAAGCATCAAGAAGTCCCACATCGCCCTTAAGCTCCGTGCCCTTGGTCCATAATCCAAGCAGATTAGACCTTCCCTTCGACGAGTTGAATCGAAGTACTGCGGTCTCATACAGCTGAATGGCGCGCTCAGCGTTAATCTCATGCTCCAAATACACATCCGCAAGCTTCAATATTGTGAGCTCATCTTGTTGTTGTTCTCGTTCCATAGCATCTTCTAGCAACTGAATTGCTCTTTGGACATCTCCGGCACCGGGATCTTCCTCTAGAAGAAGCATGGCCAAGTTATACATTGCTGAAGGATATTTGTAAGTTTTTATCGCCCGCTTATACCACTTGGACGCTCTCTTAGGTGCTTTTCTGAGGTTGTCGTTACCATTGTGATAGAAGAGACCCAAGTCGTTCATCATGTCAGCCATTGCTTCGGCACTTGAAGAAAGATGTATGGCCTTCTTGTACAGTGCGACGGCGCGTTTCCTCTCCGTGCGATAGTCCGGAGCTTGGATCAAGGTCCAGGCTAAGTTGCCCATGACATCAGCATTTTTCGTATGCTTAAAGGCGCGTTCTGCCATTTGCACGGCAAGGTTCGCATCTTTCGCAACCCCTCTGCCAAAAAGATAGCAGTGCGATAGTCGAATAAGCACATCAGGTTGCTCCTTCTCTTTCAACGAACGTTCGAAAAGCAAAAAGGCGCGACGTTGATCTGTTCGGTCGTCGCACTTCCAGAGAAAGCAAGCCAGACAATACATAGCAAGCCCATTGTGTGACTGTTTAATGACTCGTTCCAACATTTGAACGCCTCGAGCTCGCTGTGAGAGAAGCTTGTCGTTGTAGAGTAACAAACAACCCAAGCGTATCATTGCGTTGATGTCATTGTCTCGCTGTACCAAAATTTCCAGAGCACGTGCCTGCTCGACCGGGTCTTCGTGGTTGGCAGCCATTTCAAAACGTTTTCGGAGAGTTGGGTACGACGTAAGAAGAGGCAAAAGGACTCCGTGCGCGAAGGAGGAGCAACGCGTGAAGGCGAAAAGCTGTTGCAGGCGTACTTTGCAGTCCTGAGATAAGGACCGGTTCGGTTCAATTCAGGTTCTCCACTGCCAAATCTCGAGACGCCACGTCATTTTGGCGCGGTGTAAAGTATCTAGATGGACTTACACGTGCATTGAAGCGGAAGCGGCGACCACTCTCGTTGGATGCATCAATGTTACAGGATCGATTCCAAGACCTGCGCCAGGCGCTCAGATGCGCATACCCGTGCATATGCATGCTCTGGCGGACTGAATATTAGCTCAAACGCATCTTTTTGTGGATTTGTATCGTGGTGATCAACAGTTCCTCCTGTGGCACTAGTACACGGTGTCGAGGTGTACGAGCTGGATAGATGGCGTCAAATCAGGTCAATTGATGAACAATTTCGGGGGCCCATCCGCAATTGTGCAATGGAAAACATGCAGAAGTGTAATGGCTTCGCAACGCTTTCCACGTGATCTGCTGGCCAAGTAGTAACGCGTGTCATCTCTGTGCTCGTTGGCCACAAATGAAAGGCGAATGCCCCCCCACTCACCGTCGTTCCCCTTCTCGTCACAAAATCCCGCGCAAACCTCAGCAAATCACCGTGGTGTCGACTACGCGACTCCAAAAAGTTGACTTTTTACATGGAGTCTCTGCCGAAAAGATATCGTGAGGGAGAGAGGCGCCGCCTCACCTGTCACTGGGCCTCTTGGAAGGAGGTAAAAGTTTTTGCGACTTTCCGATATAGTGCGTCGCGTACAGACCGGCTACGGAAAGCAAAAACGAACACCAAAGAAAAAGGTTGTAGTCGTTTGCGTGGATCCTCAAGTCGAGGCCATTCGATATGTGCTGCACCGCTGCAGTTTGGTTCCCCTTCAAAACCGTCCATGAAAAGAAGAAGTCACTAACGCCCGCGCTTACCCCAATCAAAGAGTATATCAGACACGCATTTCTCTGATCGTATACACTGCCAGAAAAGCACGCACTCACCACCGGTCCACCGGTACAAGTCATGTACACTACTGCACACGCCGCCACAAAACTATAGAGGTAACCCCTTCGAACAAAGTACGGCGTACAAATCGTTGCTAGCAGTTGTACGAAGAGTAAAAGTTGCGTCGTTCGTTTCACACCGCTAAGACGAGGACATGACGAGTACCGGTCACCAATCTTATCTGTGCACATCCCGATCAAAGGACGAGCTGCGATACCAAAAACAACAATTCCGATGTATAAAGAGCTAGCCCAGCCAATGCCAACGTCAAACATATTCATCACCATACTTTGAAACCCGAGAGTTATAGCGAAGCCCGGTCCAACTGTTGCCGCGTACGTCATTAAAATCAAATAGAACTGCATATCGGTAACAATTTCTTGCAAACTCAAGGCCTTGCGTTCTTCTGGAGTTGAGTAGTACAACTGATCACTAGCGTTCAGAATGCTGGTTGTTTCTTTCGCGTCGAGGCTCAGGGAAGGATCTGGATGCCATCCTTCCGGGGGCTTTTGTAGTAGCCTGGAAACCGGAAGCGCCAAGAACACTGAGATGATTCCCATTACGGCTATAGCGGGAATCGGACTTCCCAATGACGACGAGAGAGACCGATACGCTTCAACACCAATAATCGAACCAGCCGAGCACCATAATAATCCAATGCCCGCAATGAATCCAGGTGACTCTGGCATCCAGCTCTGCATCACATCGACTGAAGAAATGAAAAAGATGCCGCATCCAAAGCCATACATCACTGCTGACACATATAGAAGGGGAAGATTATTGAAGGCAAGCGCGATAGCGATAAGGATCTGGCCGCAGAGCCCCAGACTACCAATGAATGAGACGTACACCGTTGATAAATGAGCGTACGATCGTGGCACCATCTTGTTTATGAACATTCCAGCAAACAACATACCACAGCACGTGCAGAAGCTTGCAATGCTGATGCACATTGTGTACTCAGCCCGTTTGATCATCGCGACGCACACTCCTTGCGCGTAAAGAAGCCCACCAATCGCTTGGAGAAGGAAGGAGGCTGGGATAGGGGCGACATAACGATACTTGCGAAGCTCCATGGAGCAAAAAAATCCCATGGTAATTTTCGAGACGAGGAAAACGTAATCTGATCCCCGGAAAGAAAAGGCGAAGCAAGAGTACGACGGTACCTGCCGGGTAGGTGGAAGCGACTTCACATTGGCGACAATTGACACCCACGTTAAATGGCGAGGTCTTTGTGATGTTCCCTTTGGGAGCAAATCCGGTTCATATCTTGACACTAGAACTGAGTGCCTTCGGGTGCTCTGTGGCCCGATGTAGGTCCTCACATATGGGCATCAAATGAAGGAATATCATAGAGTTTCGTGAATTGTGTTGTCCACAATGTTGAAACCCAGTTTGGGCCATGTAGTCCTCCAAAACTTGAGTAGTCAGGGTGACGTGACCACCGTACTTCAATAATACGAAGGTATCTCTGATTGTCCCGCATAATGTACCTCTGAATTATGAGATGATCTGGCAGGGTTCCTGTTATATACTTGATGATCGTTCTGATTCAGTCATTGTTGAGCAATATCTGCCAGATAACGGCGGCCCCATGAACGTGTAACGAGTAGTAACAAGCCAGTTGGAGGGGTTTTTATTCTTGTCTACCAGCAATAATGACATTTTGAATTCTGGGCCTTATCGATTCTCTCTTAGTTCCATGAAGCAAGTCGTGGAATGTTTCTCTCACGATTTTTTACTTCAATTGACGCAATAGTTTCCTCTTATTTTAATGTTTTTAAAGAAGAAATTAGTTTGCTGGGTGTCAAATTTAGGTTTTGAAGCGAAAGTTTAATCGATATTCTAGAACTAAAACTGTGAGAGGAAGACTCTACTTGCTTTACATCTGAGTGCTGAATGTGGGCATCACGATGAGTGCATCAGTCGTACTCGAGAACGTTCGCTGGGCAGATTCGAAAAAAAAGAAAAGTTTTAAATAGCGATTGGTTGGAGTGCAACTTTGTCCCTTAATCTCTTATTATCTCCCTTATCTTTTTGCCGCTCTCTGCATCCCACACGCAAACTCATAACTCCTACAAACCCGCAAACAACCTTGGACCCCGTCCAATTAACAGCAACGCCCATCACATGGTCCTCTTTCCCACTCACAAGTTCACGAGCGGCGCTTTTGCCCTGCAGGTCCCACATCACCACCTTACCAATGCTATTCAGCCCGCCTGCAAACAATCTCGAATCCTCGCTCAAATAAACGCTCTGAATCGTCCCTGTCGTCCTTCCAACAACAGTTTCGTCATCTCTCGCCGCATCCCACTTCTTCACATTATTATCCGCGTCGATGTACGCTTCCAAACGTCACACTCAACCAGAAAGATTGGGATAGAACGAACAGCAAGGCATCACGCATACTTGTAAACATCTCATTGGCTACTTGAGCCGCTACGTGGACAAATGTGTACGTGTACTATCATATACGACTGGAGTGCCACCACTCCGGGATTCTTTCATGCTCCCTTTGTACTTCCAGATCCAGAGGATGGTTGAATTCAACTGCTCCACTTGGGGCGCCAAACGACAAACACTCTGTGTCACCAATGCCATAGCTAAACGTTCCCGGCGGGCACTGTTCACAGTGTGTGGCGCCGTCTCGTCGCGTTACGAAACCAGCGGCACATTTCACACAAGGTGGACTCACCCTGCACCTCGGCAACATCGCACACAACATTCTATCGTAGCTCGCAACCACTCGATACGTTCCAGCAGGGCACACAACACACTCGTTGTAATCTTCACCAGCAACCCACTCACCATAGCTCCCGGCAGGGCATTCCGAGCATGTGCCGTTTATCATCCCCAGGTTCTGAGCAAGGGGCCCTCGACACCTGCAAACCAAGTCAGCACCCCTCACTTCATTCCCGGGACAAGGTTCGCAACCATCGAAACTATAGGTGTCTGAAAACCAACCTGTGCACGGGGGGCATGAGTATGAGCCGTCAGCAGCGACAGAACAATCTTCCGATACACATAGGGTGTTATCTGGACTAATAGGATCGCTGACGAGCTGAGTATCAATGGGACAATTCGTCAAGCGGTCGACACATTGAATGGACTCTCTATCCGGTATCATTCCTTCTGGGCAAGGTTCACAGCTTGTCGCTCCATATTCTGTGGAGACTGTGCCCTCCGGACATGGAAGACACTCCGATGAATTTGATAGGTATGTTCCAGAAGCACAGGTTTGGATGAGAAGAGGAGTGCAATGAGATCCCTCTACCTTGGCTCTTGCAACCTCGGCACACGGTGCACATTGCAGTGGAAGTCCACCGACACTCCCCTCCGCTCGAGGACACGGGGTACACTTTTCCAGTTCCAAGTCATACCTTTCATCAGCTTCGCATCGTTCACAGTCTCCAGTAGAAGTTTGGATGTAGCCGGAGGGACAAGGGCCGTCAACTCTCCGGCAGAACCTTCTTCCAGGAGCATATGTCATCGTACCTTCCGGGCATGCAAAGCACTTTCGAACGCGACTAAATGAAACTAATCCTTCCCCAATTCCTCCAAATTGACCGGGTTGGCACGGAACACACTTTGTAGAACCGAATTCTCTCTCGGATTCCCAGCCTGCAGGGCATGGCCTGCATGGAGTTCCTGGTTCATCACTGAAAGACCCGGTATAACATTCGTGGCATGAATTATATCCATCAGAATCTGTACCAGCTGGACACGCAGCACACTCTTCAATTGAAGTTGCTCCAGGAGGTGCAGCGGACCCAGGAGGGCAAGGTTTGCACTCGAGAAGGTTTTCTTCGTCTGCGTATCCGGCATGGCATGTTTCACAGGGCTCCTCGCCGGTGTGAGACCAGGACCAATGTGAGATGTGAGTGCCTGTCGGGCAAGAGGAACACCGTGGTGAGAGCTCTGAAGAGAACTTGCCTTCTGGGCACGGCGTACATGACGACGAACCTGCCAAAGAGAACGTTCCGGCGGGGCAACCTCTGCAAACTGCAGGGCTTTGAGCTCCGGCATATGTGAGATACTTCCCAGCGTCACATAGTATGCAGCTGGTGGAGTTTATCGCATGTTGGTATGATCCAGGAGGACAGAGGGTGCATTGAGATGTAGAAGAGTCCCAGAAAGAACCTCTCGGACAGCCATTAGCAGAGACATGAGAGAAACGGAGTACGATTGTCAAACTCAAAAGCACGAAAAGTGTCTGATTCGACATGGAGGTTGTAGAAGGGCCCTATGGTTAATGTCCACTCTTGAAGAAGAATGATATCAACTACCTTTTTCTTGGACACGTGACACTGGCTATGTCGACATGGGCTTCCATGATTGTCGGTAGAGCAAGGGAGAACGTTGTTAAATACGAAACAGCTTGAGTGTAACAACTCTGGCTAACACAACGCAAATTAAATACCGAACGGTATGGGTGTAATTCCTACGAAGTACACGTATTCTTCCTGCAGAACATTTGCAACAAGGACTAACCCAGTTGCATGCTCTAGTTCTTTCGGGCATAAGGTCGTGTTCGCCTCGAAAGAATGCATCCTAAGTGCCAATGACGAACACATGCTCTATTCCAAGAACTGATGCACGGAGGGCGGCCGACCTGACTAAAAGACCAGCTTTTGTTTCAATTATTCCACTGCATCCACATGCCAGAATCGCAAAGGCACTTTCGCCGACTGTCGTAAGTCCGTCTGCATAGGCAGGTCACCCGCGGGGTGACACCACCACTGTTCATGTCGTGCCTGTTGGCAGGATGTGGTGCGGATTGGACGGACTGGTTCCGTCGTGGTCGAGTTGACTACGGAGCATTTGGGGCCTTTTTTGGAGGTTACATCACATTAGATCACTACCATACCAACAAATTAGGTTTTGAACAAAAAAATCCTTGCATGCACAAATTTGGGACAGGGTGATTTCCAAAAGGAAATAAAATGCGCCGTTTCACATTTCACATTTGCATTTGAACAGAGAAAAATGTTGTTTGGGTGTACAGGTAGTTTCTATCAATTTAATTAAATAAATCTATTTATAACGCGGACAAACCTGGATTGTCAGCCACGTGTGGTGCGCGCTGCACCACACGTGGCTAGGAGCTCACTGAGACGCCTCTCCTTGTCGCGAGTGCGACGACAAAGAGGCAGAAGGTAGCTGGCCCTATCCCAAAAGAGCAGCTTTCATAGTAATCTCGAGGGGGTCTCTTCATCTTGTTCATCGTTTAACTACTGCTGTGACAACAATTCTAGCATGTCTTCTAACATTTTAACCGTGTCCTCTAGCAGAACTCGCGTTGTCTTTAAAAAAAACCTTTAATATTGGGCTCTCCCTCCTCGCCTACAAAAATGTATCCATGCTTCAAAAATTTTTTCTATAAAGGATTGCAATCTTGTTCATCATTTGAAAAGTACAAGTTTAATATCTACAATAAGAACTTTGTGTCCAAAATTCAATTCAAGAAGAGACTTGGCGCTACGAAAATGTAAAATATCGATTTCTGGGCGAGCTCTCAAAAAAAAGCCCGGCAACGAAGAATGTTAGAATTGCAATCTCCGCCTCTTTGGACTTAAAAGACAATACGGTCTTTCTTAGTTGTCTGAACTCGTTGTATCAGAAAACCGGGTTCAATATTAAGGCTTTGTTTGGATTGCTTGACAATTCCGTCGCTATGATTTGGAAGATGGCCCGTTTCATCGTTAACATAGCCCCGCCTGACTATCAATCTCTGAGAAAGGCCATCGTCGAGTTCGAGGTTGGCCGCAAGGCATTCTTTACTGCAGATGATACCTTTCTTGGCCCGAGTGCCGAACAGGTTCGAATTCTTTCTCGCCCAGTCACACTGTCTGGAAATCATTGACAGCTTGAGAGCAAAGTTTACATGCTTTTTGGGCCGTTTGTCGAATTGTGGCTCCTAGTCAAGAAGAAGTTTGACTTGGGAAGCGCCTCAACTTCAGAGAAGAAACGTGAATGGACTTGCAGGTACTGTCGCAAACCTGGACAGGGTGCGAGTCGCTGCCCCTCAAATCTGCACAACGACACGACGTGTCCTCCTTGTGGAAAGTTTGGACAGGTCGAGGCCACCTGTTAGTCGAAGGCGAGGAGAGACGAATTTCTCTCAGTCGGCTTGCAAAACGCAAAGTCTGGGTCGGTGGAGGAATTAAAGTTGAAGCATGAGGATCAAGGAGACCCAGTTGCTCCGGTTAAAGAAAGCAAGGGGAATGAAATTGTCGACGCCGCGAAGAGGAATGCGGGCGGCGAGACCCTCCCCAAACAGCCTCATCAGGGTGTGATGGACGTCGATGTCCTCATGGGAGGAGCCCGTCGCCCTCTCGTTCGTGCAGAGCCAAAAAGGAAGTCCCGCAAATCCTGGAAGGGGCGAAAGTCTCCTGCTAGTATTCAGGTTCAGATAGGAGAGTACACGTTCTGGCTGAGCTGGCTACGGTTCCCTGCGGCCTCATATTTGTTCAGCTGCTGCGTGGGGAAGCAGTGGAAGCGAGGAAGCTCCTGGGACGTATACTCGCTGGAAGTTTCCCGGCGAGTCATGCAACTGTCATCCAGGGTATCAACCTTCCCATCGCTGTAGTGCAATGGGAAAACCCAAAACACACCGAGAAGTTCGGGATCTCGTCCTCCTAGAGGTAGCTGGGTGGTAGAGCCTCTCCAGAC
>JASCIV010000418.1:0-20636 GCA_030374735.1 Gracilaria caudata
GTTATAATTATACAGGATATAAGTAAGGAAGCAAAACTCAATGAAGCTAAAAATCAATTTATAGGTAATATATCTCATGAATTAAGGACACCTTTATGTAACATAGGTTCATTTCTTGAGACTTTAATTGATTATAATCAAACATTAGAGGAAAAAGAGAAAATTAATTTTTTGACTATTGCTAATAACGAGACTAAGCGTTTGTCTTCATTAGTTAATGATATTTTAGATTTGTCTGTTTTAGAATCTGAGTACGATTATAAATTAGATTATATAGATTTAGCCCAAATTTTGTATAATGTTGTTAATACTTCTCAAATTATAGCAAGTAAAAATAATATTCAATTAATAATTGAATTAGAAGAAAATATTAACTATGTTTTAGCACATGAGAGTTCTATATTACAAGTGATTTCCAATTTATTTAATAATGCTTTGAAATTTTCTCCTTGTAATAGCAAAATTATTTTAAGAGTTTATAAGTTAATATATTATGGTAGTTTTTCATTGGATATAGATACTCAAAATTTAGTTAGGGTTGAAATTATTGATGAAGGAATCGGTATTGCTGAGGAGGATCAGAAAGCTATCTTTGATCGATTTGTAAGGGTGGAAAATAATGTTCATACTTTGGAAGGAACTGGTTTAGGTTTATCTATAGTTAAAAATATACTGGATAAGTATAATATTAATGTAATTGTTCAAAGTCAGTTGAATGTTGGTACTAGTATTTGGTTTAATTTAAAATGCTTGTGCTAAAAGATGTATAATAATTGTGTTCAAGGAATATTTTATCTTTTGTTTGGATTTATTTATTGAGCTAGTATAATATATATATATTTATAACGATGAAAATATAAAACCTATTAAAAAATGAAGTAGTAAATCTATTATTTTTACTAGCGTTTTCTTTTTAATTTAATTTACACTAACAAATTACAATATTATTTTGTATGTACTTATATTGTTAATTCATTTGAATTATTAATTAATATATTAATAGCGCTAGTGTTTATTTTATATTATTCTAGTTTCCGTATTCTTATTTATAGGAGGTATTTATTATGTCAGGAGGATCAACCGGAGAACGTCCTTTTTCTGATATTATTACTAGTATACGTTATTGGGTTATTCATAGTATAACTATACCATCATTGTTTGTTGCCGGCTGGTTATTTGTTAGTACTGGTTTAGCATATGATGTTTTTGGTACTCCAAGACCAAATGAGTATTTTACTCAAGATCGTCAACAAGTTCCATTAGTTAACGATCGTTTTAGTGCTAAACAAGAATTAGAAGATTTAACTAAAGGTATTTAATTGAAATATAAGGAATTAAGATAATATATATGACACGAGGGAATTCAAATCAACCAATATCGTATCCAATTTTTACTTTTAGATGGTTGGCTATCCATGGAATAGCTATACCAACAGTATTTTTTTTAGGTGCTATTACATCTATGCAATTTATTCAAAGATAAAAGTAGGAGATATAATATGAGTGGTCCTAATCCAAATAAAGAACCTGTAGAATTAAATCGTACTTCTCTCTTTTGGGGATTACTATTGATTTTTGTGCTTGCAGTATTATTTTCAAGTTACTTTTTTAATTAATCAATATATTTGTATAGTTAATTTTTATTATAATTAGGGGTAGACACAATGGCAGGTACAGGCAGGGTTCCTTTATGGTTAGTTGCTACAGTAGGCGGTATTGCTGTAATTACAGTTTTAGGTATTTTTATCTATGGTTCTTATTCCGGTATAGGTTCTTCATTGTAGCTTTAAGTATATAAAGTTTATCTATCGATTTTAAGATTTTGAAATTATAAATATATTTAAGCCACCTTTACATTAAAATTTAAAGGTGGCTTATAAATTTTATACTCGAACTTGATTATATACCTAAGATATATTTTCTTCTTCAATATATAAAAATAGTAAAGCCATGCTTATCCCAGGAAAGATAATTCCTATTAAGGGTACTAAGATAGATGGTAAATAAGATGCTGTCATATAAATGTGATAATAAACAAATGATGAATTATTTTAATTACTGAGTAACAATGATATTTGTCTACTAGATCTATGTGTATTCAAGTATCATTATACTAATCTAATAATACTGTTTTTATAGTATTTTATAATGTAAATATTGCAAAATTTAATATTTGCTCTTTCTTAATATATTTGATATATAGATCACAATATAGTCGTAATAGGTTGTTATAATATAGTAAAGAATTATAAATTATTATCTATATATAAATTTGATTTATGAGAAACATGGGTGTTAAATCTTTTTCTAAGAGTTTAGAAGCTATGCGTAAATTTTCAGAAGCATATGCTAAAAGAACAGGTACATTTTTTTGTTCTGATATTAGTGTGACAGCTGTAGTTATAGAAGGTTTAGCTAGGCATAAAGATTCTTACGGTTCTCCATTATGTCCTTGTCGCCATTATGAAGATAAGTCTAAAGAAGTTTTAAGTTCATATTGGAATTGTCCATGTGTTCCTATGAGAGAAAGAAAAGAATGCCATTGTATGTTGTTTCTATCTCCAGATAATGAATTTGCTGGAGATAATCAAGAAATTAATAATAATATCTTGTTAGATTATCTGAATTAGTTCAAGTTTGTATGCAGACTAAGTTTATAATTTGTCTGCATATAATTTTAATATTTTTTGCCTTAACAATATATTTTTATAAGTTACCTTTACGTAATGACAATAAAACAATTACAGCTGGTCCTACGAATACAATAATAGCTAGTGAAGTTAGTTGGCCTATAACTTGCCAGTTAATCATAATTTGATGATCCTTTAAATTTGTATATTATGTTACACTTTAGTATTTATTATACAATCCTTTAAAAGGATTGTATTAGTTAATAAGTAAATATTATTAAAGTCATTAATAAATATTATGAATATATTAATTTATTTAATGAATCAGTTTTATTAATATGAAATTATTGAACGTAAATCCAATTTCTATATATATTAATTGTTAAATCTTCCCAGATGATGCTTGTTTTTTCTTGATTTTGTACATATAGATATTGTATTAATTGATTTATAATATTACTATCTAAACATTTATTGAAGTTATAGTAAAAAAATATATTAAGTACTCTTCTTTGCAAAGCTAAATGTTGATCTTTTATAGTTTGATAATGAATAGCTGTATAATATGAATGTCGACTGGCAATGTATAATTTTATTGCATTTTGTTTAATATATTCATTTTCTATAGATAATAATTTTAAGAAATTGATAATGTTACATTCTATTTTAGGGTTAAAATATACCTTTAAATAAGGTAATAATTCATATCTTATACGATTTCTAGAATTTGAGTAATAATAATTTGTTTTATCGGACCATATAGGTAGATTAAATTTATGACAAAACCATAATATATCTCCTGCGCTTATATGAATTAGAGGCCTAATTATTTGTATGTTATTATTTATTTGTCTTATAAATGGTAAGCTGCTTAATCCTTCTGATCCTGTACCTCTGATTAAATTCAATAAAAATGTTTCTAATTGATCCGTTTGGTTATGTCCTGTAAAGATAATTTGTGTTTTATATTTTGCAGCATGTTTAAGTATAATTTGATATCTTATTTTTCTTATAGTTGATTCTGACATGTGTATTTTAAGTATTTGATAAACATATATATCATTATTTGTCATGCCTATATAGTTAAGTAAATGCTGAATATTTTGTTTTGAATCAGTTCTCCATTGATGATCAATATAAATATATTGTATATTATAAAAATAATTATTAATATAATTAAAATCTTCTATTAATTTGATTAAGCATAAAGAGTCTTTTCCACCAGATATAGCAATTAATATTGAAACAGGTTTGCTTAAATTTTGATACTTCAGTATAATACTTAGAAATTTATCATGCAGGTATGTTGTTGTCATTGAATTCCAATTTTTTCTTAAAGTTATATAATTGATTATAAAAACTTGATATTATAGAAATACTATGTTATTTATTTGGTATATAGCTATTGAGGGTTGCTAACTCAATGGTAGAGTACTCGGCTTTTAACCGATTAGTTCCGGGTTCGAATCCCGGGCAACCCAATTTTTATAACTTTAATTTTTTATTTTTTCTCAATTAAAATATGAATGTAATCACTAATTTTTTACGTAGCAAAAATTCATCTTGTGCTTTAGTTCCATTTATTACAGCAGGTTATCCAAATGTTAATATGTGTATACAAGCTTTAAAAGTTCTAGATAAAAGAGGCGCGGATATAATTGAATTAGGCGTACCTTATTCTGACGCTTTAGCAGATGGTCCTGTTATTCAAGAAGCTTCTCAAGTCGCTTTAAAGCAAGGAGTTTATATCGAGCAAGTATTAGATATCTTAAAAGCAGTAATACCTAGTTTGAATGCACCTATAATTATATTCACTTATTATAATCCTATTTTAGTGAGAGGAGTTGATAAATTTGTTAGTGAAATTTCTGACGCTGGTGCAAAAGGATTGATTATCCCAGATTTGCCGTTAGAAGAAGTTGATTACATAATAGAATTATGTGATTTATATGGTATAGAGTTAATACTATTTATTTCTCCGACTAGCTCAGAGTCTAGAATTCAATTAATATTATCTAAATCACCAGGATGTATTTATTTAGTTAGCAGCTGTGGGGTTACTGGTATTAGGAATAGTATTAATTTAAAAGTTAAGTACTTAGCTGATAATATTAAAAGTAAAACAAGTAAATTGATTATACTAGGTTTTGGTATTAGTAATCCTCAGCAAGTAGCTCAAATTGTCAATTGGAATATAGATGGTATAGTTGTTGGTAGTGCTATGATTAATCAAATGGACGCTCAATTATCAGAAGATATATTGCATTCTTTAGGACAATTTTGTCAAGAATTAAAGTTTTCTATTAATAGAGAGATTGCAAAAAAATAATTTATTCTATTATATAAGTTTCATCTTTTTCTCTTATTCTCTTAGTATACAAAATACCCCCAGGGGAATTCGAATCCCCGTTACCTCCGTGAAAGGGAGATGTCCTAGGCCTCTAGACGATGGGGGCTTTATTAATTTAGGTATAATTCATGTTCATGAGATCATTTTTTTGTTTTTTCTGTTTCATACTACCATACATTAATAAATTTTATGACTTATGTCAAGTTTTTAATTATTTACATTAATAATTAAACGTGAGCGCATTGTTAAGTATGTAACAGTTTGTCTTATGTATGTAACCATGTTAATAAATAATGAAAATGCTTCGTTTTTATATTCTATTAAAGGATCCTGTTGACCATAGCTTCTCCATCCAATAGATTCTCTTAGTATATTCATTTTATCTAAATGATCTTGCCATGCCTTATCAATTTGTTGTAGTAAGTAATATTTTTCAAGTTTCCTAATTAATCCAGGTCTTAATTGCTCTAAATAACTTTCTCTAAGATCATAACTAATCCGTAATTGTTCATATAAGAATTCTCTAATTTGTTTATAATTCATATTATTCCAAGTGTTTAAGCTGAAATCTTCAGTTAGATTTAATAATTTGTATATCTTTTTTATAATATTATTTTTATTTGTTATATTATCTTCTTGATAAAATGTCATTAATATTTCATCTATAGTGCTTTCAGCATATTCTATTATGCAGTCTCTAGTAAAGTTAGACTCTAATATCCTTTTTCTTTCTGCATATATTGCCTGTCTTTGGTTATTGATTACTTCATCATATTGAAATAACTGTTTTCTCGTATCATAAAAATAAGATTCTACTTTTTTTTGTGCGGAATCCAAACTCTTACTCAGGATAATAGATTCTATAGGAGTATCTTCATCAATATTTAGGTTTTCCATCAGTTGAGATATCTTATCTCCTCCAAAAATTCTTAGTAAATTATCTTGTAAGCTCAGAAAAAAACGCGAAGCACCAACATCTCCTTGTCTTCCAGCTCTGCCTCTTAGTTGATTATCTATTCTTCTTGATTCATGTCGTTCTGTTCCTATTACATAAAGTCCTCCTAATTGTAAAACTTCTTGTCTTTCTTGACAACAGATATTTTTATACTCATTTAATATATTTAAATAAATTTTTTGTAAATTGTCTTCTTCACTATATTTTACATGTTTACCATTAATTATTCTTTCGACATAATTTTTTATTATTACTAAATCTATATCAGTATTTTTATAAATATCTAATTTTTTTATATTTAATACAAGATTGTTAATTATAGTATCAATTTTAGTGTCTATTTTATCTACGGGATATCTATATTTTACTTTTAACCCTAACTTATTTTGTAAATAATGATTTAGTGTAAGCTTCGATAAAGCTTCTGGGTTTCCACCTAATATAATGTCTGTTCCCCTACCAGCCATGTTTGTTGATATGGTTATAGTTTTTTTTCTTCCTGCTTGTGTAATAATTTCTGCTTCTCTTGAAACGTTTTCTGGTTTTGCATTGAGTAAATTAAAGGGTATTTTTAGTTTTGTTAATATTTTGGCTAATAACTCAGATTTTTCTACATTAGTTGTTCCAATAAGCGTTGGTCGACCTATATGATACATATCAGAACATTCGTTTGCTATAGATTGCCATTTTTTATATTCTGTTTTGTATACTAAGTCTGGCAAGTCTTGTCTTCTACAAGGTTTATTTGTAGGCACTTCTAATACTTCAAGATTATATATTTTATCTAATTCTGTTTCTTCTGTTTTAGCTGTTCCAGTCATACCAGATAATTTTTTATATAACAGAAATAAATTTTGATATGTAATTGATGCAAGAGTCCTGTTTTCTTGTTGAATTGGAATATTTTCTTTGGACTCGATAGCTTGGTGCAGTCCATCACTCCATCTCCTACCTTGCATAATTCTTCCTGTAAATTCATCAACAATAATAATTTCGTTATTTTTAATAATATAATTTTGGTTTTTTAAAAATAGCTCCTTAGCTTTTAGAGCATTTAATAAGTATTGTATCCAAGAGTTGTTGATATCATAAAGGTTATCAATATCCAATATATTTTCACATTTACTAATACCTTCTTCTGTTAAAATAATGTTTTTTGTTTTTTCATCTATCTCATAGTCTAAAGTTTTGTATAGTAAATTAGCTATCGAAGTACATTTTTTATATTTATTTGTTGCTATGTCAAAAGGACCAGATATAATAAGAGGAGTTCTTGCTTCATCAATTAAGATGGAGTCTACCTCATCAATAATTGCAAAATTAAAACCTCTTTGAACTATTTGATTTAAATCTATAGCCATATTGTCTCTAAGATAATCAAATCCCAGTTCACTATTTGTGATATATGTAATATCACAATTATATGCTTGTTTTTTTTCTTTATAACTCATTGACTGTGTTATTAATCCAACTGTCAAATCTACATATGAATAAATTTTTTGAGCTAGTTCTGAATCTCGTTTAGCTAGGTAATCATTAACTGTAATTATATGTACTCCTTGAGTAGTTAAAGCATTAAGGTATGCTGTAGTAATAGCAACAATAGTTTTCCCTTCTCCTGTTTTCATTTCTGCTATTTTTCCTTGATGTAATACAATACTGCCTATTAATTGTACATCAAATAAAGTCATCCCTGTGGATCTTCTTATAGCTTCTTTTGCTGTTGCAAGAGATTCTGGTAATACCTCTGTTAAATTATGGTTTTGATGTAATTTTTTTTTCAGCTTAGTTGTTTGCTGTTTTAGTTCTATATTTGAGTAATTTTTTAATATATTTCCTATTTTATGAATTTCTTTAATTGTACTTTGGAATTTATTTAACTTATTTTTTTTTAAAAAATTTAGCATATTAATAATTAAAATTAGAAAAAAGATATTATGTGAGGCGAGAAAAATTCTTGTATAGTTGTGACAGGTTGGCACTCATGATATATAGTGTATTTTCTGCCCCAAATAGGTTTTGTACTATTAAATATATGTTCTAAATATATAGAGTATACATAATATATTTCATGTATATCTTTATATATGTCTACTTGTTTTTTTATTAACGATTTTCCTATAGGTTCATTTTTACTTAATCCCTTATATATTGTGTTATTTATTTGTAATATCCAGTTAGATCGAGCAAATGCAAGATGTCTTTGTGCAGTATCTTGTAAATATACTTTCCTGATATTTGTTTTGTTTGTTAGGTACTGGTATTTTATATACGTTGGACAGGTTATAATTTGTTGTCCGGTTAATGAGTTTAAATTTTGAGTAAATGATCCATCACTCATAAGTAGACACTTCCATTCAGCAGGAATCAAATGATAAGTCTGCTGATTAAATGAGTTTAAGTTGTTAAGTGGTAAATTAATTATATAATTAAATGAATTAGATATATTCATATTTAATTGTTTTCTTTTACATTTATAAAAAATTAATTGTTTATGATTGTTGTTTTAGCTTTTAATAAAGATGTACCATTCATTTCAGATGGAATATCTATGCTTAATAAGTCCAGAATGGTTGGTGCAATATCTGCTAAATTACCATTTTTTCTTAAATTATTTGTGTAAATATTAGATGATTCTGCTAATATAAATGGAACAGGATTTGTACTATGAGATGTACATGGTTGATTAAAATCATCTAGCATATAATCTGCATTACCATGATCTGCTGTTATTATAAGTGTATTATTCATTCTCTGAGATGTCATCCAGATTTTGTTTATGCATTCATCAATTTTGTGAACAGCCTGTATAGTAGCTTCTAAGTTACCCGTATGTCCCACCATATCTGGGTTAGCATAATTTATAACGATAAATGTATATATGTTTTTATTTATAGCATTAATTACGTTTGTTGTTAATTCTTCAGCTGACATTTCAGGATACAAGTCATAAGTTTCAATCTGTGGACTGGGTATCAGTTGTCTATCTTCACCAGGAAAAGGCTCTTCAATGCCACCATTAAAAAAATAAGTAACATGTGCATACTTTTCTGTTTCGGCTAATCTTAACTGTTTTAAACCATAGTTAGAAATAATTTGCCCAATAAAGTTTGTATTTTTTGTTGAAGGAAATGCAACTTCTATATTTAAACTAGGGTCATATTGTGTAAATGTGACAACTTCTAAATTCTTGAATTTTATTGTATTAAATCCTTTAAATGTAGATTTAGTAAATGCATGCAATAGTTGTCTCATTCTATCAGGCCGAAAATTGAAAAATATAATGCCATCATTATTTTCAATATTTCCTTTGTATATTCGAGTAGGAGGTATGAATTCATCTGATATATTTTGTTTATAATATTCGTTGATTAATGATATAGGATCTTTTGTAAATTCTAATTCATTGCTCAGTAGTGTTTTATAACTTTTTTCTGTCCTTGACCAACGGCAGTCTCTATCCATACTATAGTATCTGCCACTAATTGTACAAATTTTTATATTATCCGATTTTTTAATATACTCGTGAATTTGTTTAATAAATATTTGCGATTTATATGGCGAAGTATCTCTGCCATCTGTAATAGCGTGTATACAAATTTTAATATTATATGATTGTATTATATCAAGTAATGCAAGTAAATGATTAATATGAGAATGTACGCCTCCATTAGAGCAGAGTCCAATTAAGTGCAGTTTTGTATTTTGACTTTTGATTTTTTGACAGATATTTTTGATGATTTTATTATCAAAGAATGACATGTCTTTAATGGATTTGCTAATACGAACTAAATCTTGATTAATTATTCTTCCAGCTCCAATAGTTGTATGTCCTACTTCTGAATTTCCCATCTGACCCTTAGGTAATCCCACATCCTGTCCTGAAGCATTTAATAAAGTATGCGGGTAGTTTTTCCATAATTTATCGATTGTAGGCGTATGTGCTAATTGAATTGCATTTCCATGTATCTTTTCTGAATATCCCCAACCGTCAAGAATAGTTAAAATAATAGGTTTCATAGTATAAATAAGAATGAATATTTATAGAAATATTTGTTGTTGAAAACAAAAATGTCTTAATTATATTTATTAAGTAAATTTAAATCTATATTGTAAAAAATATGGATATCGTCAGCTGTAATGTATACTATTTTTAGTATTCTGATATAAAAACAAAATTTTAGGTAAACAATATGCATACGTAGTTATATACGCATATTGTTTTATTTTTAATAGTAATTTTTATTAAATTGTAAATATTTTTAACTTAATGCATTAATAGCATAATCTAAATACGTATTTGCTTCATTAGCAGCTTGTCCTGAAAGACCATGACTGTTTTTTATGTATTGCAAAGCCTCTATATACCAGCTTGGTGACAACTCAAAACTTCGGTTAATTTCTTCAAGTCCTGCGATTAGATATTCATCCATAGGTCCAGTTGCTCCTACAACCAGACAGTATGTTGTCATTCTTAAGTAATACCCTATGTCACGTGCACACTTTGCTTTTCCTATAGCACTAGATGCATAAGTTGGTCCTGGCATCTGAGTGGTAAATGGAAATTTTGTATATACAGACTGAGCAGCTCCTATAATTAATCTTTGAGCATTACTTGTTAATGATCTTGCTGCCTCTAGGCTTGATGATGCTCTTTGGTAACGTCCATTAATTGATTGTAATTCACCATTACTTAAGAATCTACCTTGACTATCTGCTGATGCTATCGCTTCTGTAATAGGTGTTTTCATAATTTTAATTTCCTTGTTTTATTTAAGATTCTAAGTTCAGTTGTGAAATTTATCTATTATCATATAGTTTTATACTACTGCAACAGCTGCTCTATCGAAGTATACTCCTAATTCAGCTATTAAAGAACTGCAATCTCCTGTAGTTATTCCGCTTGAGTCGTTTGCCAAGCTTACTGATGCTTCTTTCATCTTTTGTATAGCGACAGCAACAGATGTTCCCGGAGTTCCTAAAGCTTGATATGTTTCTCGTAAACCATTTAAGCATCTATCGTCTAATACACTTGAATCACCGGCAATCATAGCACAACTTACATATCTCAAAACGATTTCCATATCTCTTAAGCAAGCTGCCATTCTGCGACTGGTATATGCATTACCTCCAGGTTGTACTAGCTGTGGTTGTTCAGCAAATAAAGCGCGTGCAGAATTTGTAACAATAGCAGAAGCATTTGAGTTGATTTTATTAATAATATCAAGTCTTTTATTACCTTCGGAAACCATATTTGCTAGAGCATCTAATTGGGTATTGCTTAAAAATTCTCCTCTAGCGTCAGCTTGAGCTACAACTTTAGCAAATGCGTCTAACATATTAATATTCTCCTTAAACTAAAAATATTTCTAATAATTTAATAATAAAGAACTAATCTAAGATTTTTATGAATAATAATATCTGAGTTTTAATTTATTTTGATCAGTACTTATTAAATTATTATACTAATATATGTTAATTTTTCTTTTACAAAATATTACAAATAGAGTCTTCTGTAATAATTAATGAATTTAATCACTTATGATTTCTGGTTGTTTTATTTCATCTACCATTTCTAATATAGAACGAATAATAGGTTTAATTGTTGGATCATCTATGATGTCTAGGTCTTCATATTTTTTTCTTTTGGCGCGGTTTGCTATTTGAATAGTTATTTTATATCGATTATCAGAAATATTTAGTAACTCTTCCGTTTTATATATGATTTCATGTGATTTTGGTTGATTATACATATGTATTTTCGAGATATCTTAAATAGTGATTAATTAATAAGTATTACATAAATTATTTGTAAGTTAATTAGGATTGAGCTTTACATATGCATCTTTTATTTTAATATATGTAATACTATAGCAATAGTCATATTTTATTTTTGCTGTATTGTTATAAAGGTTTATATACTTGATATATGTAAATTTTTAGAAATTCAATGCAGCCTTAATAACATATGAAAAATCTATATTGTCTTAAAGTAAAACAAAAAATAAGAATTACATATGCAAGCATCAAAATATTACAACTATCAATTAAATAATTTATATAAATATCCTTTTATGTTTTCTGAAAGGGATGCCTGTGGTGTCGGTTTTGTTACTCGTATTGAGCATATGCCATCGCATGAAGTGGTTAAACAAGCTTTGAATTCACTCCATTGTATGGAGCATCGAGGTGGTTGTAGTGCCGATAGAGTGTCTGGAGATGGGGCTGGAATTATGACTCAAATTCCGTGGAAAATACTATTAGATTATTTGTCAGATCAGAAAACTAGTCAAATCGGTGTTGCTATGTTATTTATGCCACAAGATAAAATGGAATCTATCCAAAATATAATAGAGTGGGTTATAGGTTTAAATGGTTTTAATTTCTTAAAGTGGCGTATTGTTCCTGTAGATGATAGTGTTTTAGGTATTCAGGCTAAAGTTAACCAGCCTTTAGTAATGCAATTTTTTGTACATTCTACAAGTTTGTCTGGTGATGCATTAGAGAAGTCTTTATTTGTTACAAGAAAAAAAATAGAAAAATTAGTTTCTCAATCTCATTTAAATCTTAATAAACAGTTTTATTTTTGTTCTTTTTCTTCTCGTATTATCATTTATAAAGGTATGGTTCAGTCAGAAGTTTTGTCTAAGTACTATCTGGATTTATGTAATAGAAAGTATGAAAGTAATTTTGCAATGTATCACAGAAGGTTTAGTACGAATACTATGCCTAAATGGCCTTTAGCTCAGCCAATGAGATTTATGGCTCATAATGGAGAAATTAATACTTTATTAGGTAATCTTAATTGGATGCAATCAAAAGAGTCTTTATTTGAACAAAGTTACATGTCGGAAGATTTTGATGCTTTAAAACCTATTACTAATTTTGATAATAGTGATTCAGCAAATTTAGATGCTGTATTAGAGTTATTAATACAATCAGGTAAGAGTCCTCAGGAATCTTTGATGATTTTAATTCCAGAAGCTTATAAAAATCAACCAGCTTTAGAAAATTTTCCAGAAATTATAAATTTTTATGAGTATCATAATAGTCTTCAAGAACCATGGGATGGACCTGCTTTAGTTGTTTTTAGTGACGGTAAAGTTATTGGTGCAACCCTAGATAGAAATGGATTGCGTCCTGCTCGCTATGTAATTACTAGAAATGGGTTTATTAGTCTATCTTCAGAAGTTGGTGTTGTAGATAAAAATCTAGGTGAAGTTACTCAAAAAGGCAGGTTGGGTCCAGGTCAAATGATATGTGTTGATATGGTTAATAATTTAATTTTAGACAATTGGACTGTTAAACAGTCAGTTGCTAATAAATTTCCTTATAAAAAATGGCTTGATACATACCAAAAATATCTGCGACCAGAAAATTATATTGAAGATTCTCTTCTTGATTCTTTTATAATGATGCGCTTGCACACAAAATTTGGTTATACCAATGAAGATGTAGAATTAGTAATAGAGCATATGGCTAGTTCAGCTAAAGAGCCAACTTTTTGTATGGGTGACGATATACCTTTAGCTATATTGTCAGAAAAGCCTCACTTATTATATGATTTCTTTAAACAACGTTTTGCTCAGGTAACTAATCCAGCTATTGATCCTTTAAGAGAAAGTTTAGTTATGTCTTTAACAACTTATTTAGGAGCTAAAGGCAATTTTTTAGAACCAAATGATTACATGGCAAAGTCTATTAAGTTAGATTCTCCTATTTTAAATGAAATTGAGCTTCAAAGTTTAAGCCAATATGGTTTAACTACTTCTATGATTAATACATTGTTTATAAAAGATTCTAGTAATATAAATTTTATTAACAGAATCACTGAAATTTGTAAGCAAACAGTTGAACTTATACATCAAGGCTCTGAAATTATTATATTAAGTGATCGTGGAGATATAACAGATGAAACAAAAGCATTTTTACCTCCACTACTCATAGTTGGTGCTGTTCATCACTATTTAATATCACAAAATTTAAGGCATAAAGTCTCTATAGTTGTTGAAACTGCTCAATGTTGGAGTACTCATCATTTTGCTTGTTTGATAGGTTATGGAGCTAGTGCAATATGTCCATATATGGCATTTTTAACTGTTAGACAATGGTGGCATAACCCAAGGACTCAAAAATTAATGTCTAGCGGTAAATTACGTAAAATTACATTAACAAAAGCACAACATAATTATCGTTCTGCAATAGAAACAGGTTTATTGAAAATTCTATCTAAAATGGGAATTTCTTTATTATCCAGCTATCATGGAGCCCAAATATTTGAGATATTAGGTTTAGGTAAAGATATAGTGAATTTAGCTTTTAAGGGTACAACTTCATCTTTGGACGGCATTAATTTAAAGGAATTAGCTGCAAGTACAATTAATTTTTATAAGAATATAAAAAATTTACAGACAGCTAAAAAGTTACCTAATCTAGGATATGTGCAGTATAGGCCAAGCGCTGAATATCATGTAAATAATCCAGAAATGTCCAAAACACTACATAAAGCTGTTCGTAATCAAGATTTTCATCTGTATAATAAGTATAAAAATTTATTACAAGATCGACCGCCTACTAATTTACGAGATTTGTTAGAATTTACAAGTGATAAACAGTCTATATTGCTTGATGAAGTAGAATCAATTGAGTCTATTGTTAAAAGATTTTGCACAGGAGGAATGTCTTTAGGAGCGTTATCTCGTGAAACACATGAAACTTTAGCTATAGCTATGAATAGACTTGGAGGAAAATCTAATTCAGGCGAAGGT
Organism: Gracilaria caudata; assembly: GCA_030374735.1. Classification (NCBI taxonomy): domain Eukaryota; phylum Rhodophyta; class Florideophyceae; order Gracilariales; family Gracilariaceae; genus Gracilaria; species Gracilaria caudata. The sequence goes on from JASCIV010000418.1 coordinate 14,704, forward strand.
GGAGAAGATCATACTCGTTTTTCAAATATTAAAGATATAGATTCATCAGGTGTATCTATGAGCTTTTCTCACTTGAAAGGTTTGAAAAGTGATGATATTGCTAGTTCAGCTATTAAGCAAATTGCATCTGGACGTTTTGGAGTTACGCCTGAGTATTTAATGAATGCTCAGCAGTTAGAAATTAAGATTGCTCAAGGAGCAAAACCAGGAGAAGGGGGACAATTGCCAGGTAAAAAAGTAAGTCCTTATATTGCTAAATTACGTAATTGTAAACCAGGTGTTACTTTAATTTCTCCTCCTCCTCATCATGATATTTATTCTATTGAAGATTTAGCACAGCTTATTTTTGATTTGCACCAAATTAATCCAAAAGCGCAAGTTTCTGTTAAATTAGTAGCAGAGGTTGGAATTGGTACGATTGCTGCAGGTGTTGCAAAAGCTAATGCTGATATTATTCAAATTTCTGGTCATGATGGTGGAACGGGTGCTTCTCCTTTAAGTTCAATTAAACATGCAGGATGTCCTTGGGAATTAGGTTTATCAGAAGTTCATAAAACGTTGGTTGATAATCAATTAAGAGATAGAGTGATTCTAAGAGTAGATGGAGGTTTGAGAACAGGTAAGGATATAGTTTTAGCGGCTTTGATGGGTGCAGAAGAATTTGGTTTTGGCACAGTTGCTATGATAGCAACTGGCTGTGTTATGGCACGGATATGTCATACGAATAATTGTCCTGTAGGTGTAGCAACTCAGCGTGAAGACTTGCGTAAACGTTATCCAGGTATACCTGCTGATTTAGTTAATTTTTTTACTTTTATTGCTCAAGAAGTTAGAGAAATTTTATCTACTTTAGGTTATTTATCTCTATCCGATATTATAGGGCGCACTAACTTAATTAAATATCAATACCGAAGTTTACACAAGACAGAGCATCTGAGTTTGGCTCCATTATTAAACTCTTCTGAATATAATTATTATTTTTCTTCACATACTACAACACATGATAATGGTAAAGTACTAGATGATACTTTATTGTGTGATCCAGCTATATTACAAGCTATTGAGAAGCAAGAAGATGTAATTAAAAAAGTGAACATTGTCAATACAGATAGAACTGTAGGTGCCAGAATATCTGGTTTTATAGCGAAAAGATATGGTAATTATAGTTTTAAAGGTAATCTACAATTAGATTTCATAGGTGTAGCAGGACAAAGCTTTGGTGCTTTTATTTTAAAAGGCATGCATTTAAGTTTACTAGGTGAAGCAAATGACTATGTAGGTAAAGGCATGAATGGAGGTGAAATAATTGTTATGCCAGAATTTAGTACACCGCTTGACGAAATGACACCGGTGATTATTGGTAATACCTGCTTATATGGAGCAACAGGTGGTTATTTATTTGTTAGTGGTCAAGCTGGTGAAAGATTTGCAGTGAGAAATTCATTAGCTCAGTCTGTAGTTGAAGGAGTAGGTGACCATGCTTGTGAATATATGACAGGAGGTATAGTAATTGTATTAGGTTCAGCTGGCAGGAACATTGGTGCTGGCATGACAGGAGGTTTGGCTTACTTTTTAGATGAGAATAATGATTTAGTTTCTAAGATTAATAGTCAAATTGTCAAGTATCAAAGAGTCGAAACTTATGAAGGGGAAAAGCAATTAAAAAATCTTATAGAGCTTTATGAAATAAAGACTAAAAGCTTAAAAGCTAAACATATTTTGCAAAATTGGTCCAAATTTTTGCCTATGTTTTGGCAAATTGTTCCTCCTTCAGAATCTAATACAGCTTTAACTGATATTTCTTGTTCATCTTATCATGCAATAATGTATTAACTGAAGTAATCTTAAAATTTCAATACTTGCTTAATTGTTATAACATTTGACGTTTTATGAAGTTTTGAATTTTTTAATCTATATTAATGCATACTATAAATTAAGATCTTGCTATATATAGTAAACAATCATTGTTAGATATGTTGATGGTATAGAATATTTATATTATTAAATTTTGAATTATTAAGGTAAAGTTAATCCCTATGGCACATAATGTTAAAGTTTATGATACTTGTATAGGTTGTACTCAGTGTGTACGAGCTTGTCCTTGTGATGTATTAGAGATGGTTCCTTGGGATGGTTGTAAAGCTGGCCAAATTGCATCTGCTCCTAGAACAGAAGATTGTATAGGCTGTAAACGTTGTGAAACTGCATGTCCAACAGATTTTTTAAGTGTACGAGTTTATTTAGGTGCTGAGACAACACGTAGTATGGGCTTAGCATATTAGGGTTTATAATATTAAAATTATATTAATTTATAAAATGAGTCTATGAGTTATTATATATAATTTTTATAAAACAAAAGATTTATTTTATAAATTTTTTGATATTAATCTATCGGATTTGTATTAAAGCTATAAATTATTAATCTTCTTCAAATATGAAAAATTTATTACCATTTGAATTACAACAAAAGATTTCAAAGCAAAAGGCAGTTAAAATTATAACTGGATTAAATAATTTTTCTATTAATTCTATAATTAAAATAGTAAAAGCAACAGAACTAGGTCAAGCCAGTTATGTTGATATAGCTGCTAATCCTAAAATAATATCTACAATTAAATCTATAAATAGCTTTCCATTATGTGTTTCTTCGATAGAGCCGTTAGAATTGTTAGATTGTGTAATAAAAGGTGCTGATATTATTGAAGTAGGCAACTTTGATATTTTTTATGACAAAAAGATTTTTTGTCTTCTGAACAAATATTAAATTTGACTAAAGAAACAAGAGATTTAATACCTAATATTCCTATATGTGTTACTATACCGCATACACTTTTATTATCAGAACAAATTCGTCTAGCAATTCTTCTTGAAAAAAGTGGTGTATCTATAATACAGACAGAAGGCTATTCAACAAAAGATAATATAGATTCTAAAAACTGTAGTCTATTAAAATCAATGACTAATGCTTCTTCTGCAATTTCTTCTACTTATGCTCTTACCTGTTTTGTTAATACACCTATTATTGCAGCTTCTGGTACAAATTCCTTATCTACTCCTGCAGCATTTTCTTATGGTGCTTCTGTGGTAGGTATTGGTTCTGCAGTATCTAATTATGATATTATTCATGATATGGCCATGTATATTTATGAAATAGTATGTTCTATTACGGCTTTTTCTAATAAACCTGTAATAGTTCCCCAACTATGTCAAATGGACCATATCGACTATATGACTTGTTAATTTGTATTATTATAATATATTTGATATTTTATCTTTACAAGTTATACTTTAAATTTTTATGATTAAAGCAAAATTAAATCAAACATGGAAATATTTAAGTAATTTAGTTGTATTTTGTGTTTTTGTATTTACATTTGTTATTGCTCTTTTGAGTTTAAATATAAAAAAAAACCTAACTATTCTGTTTTTGTCTTACTTCATAATGGATATGGCTTAAAAGAAGGGTCTGAAGTTTTGATGAGAGGTATTAATATAGGTTACGTAAATAAAATTCAAGTTAAATATAATTATGTACTTATTAAAGTTGATATTAATCTATCTTCTATATTAATTCCAAAAAACTCTTTAGTAGAAACTACTCAAACAGGATTATTGAATGACACAGTAATTGATATAACACCTTTACAGACTATAAGGAGTCAAGACATAGAAAAGTTCGATGTATTTACTAAATCTTGTGTAAAATCTGTATTTTTATGTCACTATGATTATATAAAAGGAGAAAGAGGATTAAACTATGATGATTTAGTTAGAGCTGCAACAAGAATTTCTCAGCGTTTTGATGATCCTATATTATTTCAACTGGCGAGTATACTATTCCAAAATACGATTGATATTTCCAATGAATTTATGGAACTTACAGATAGTATAGCTAATATAACTATTTTAATTTATGATTATTTATATCAACTTTTTTCTGATCAGTTATAGATTGATCAATATAATATATAAATCAGTATTTTTAATTTATTATTCTATTTGTTATGACAACTCGTAAGGCTTTATCTTTAGACTTTTTAAAACCTATATTAGAATTAGAGTATCAGATACAGCAATTAAGTAAAATATCTACTTATCGACAAGTTTCTTTAGACCATGAGTTAGTTTTCTTTCAAGAACAGCTATCTATTTTAAAATATGATGTATTTCAATCTTTGACTCCTTTACAAAGATTACATTTAGTACGTCAAGCTGATAGGCCAACGACTTTAGATTATATACCTTATATTATGAGTGAATGGCTTGAATTACATGGAGATAGAGGGGGGACAGATGATCCTGCTTTAGTTGGAGGTATAGGTAAACTAAATAACAATACAGTTATTTTTATTGGTCACCAAAGAGGTAAGGATACTAAAGATAATGTATTAAGAAATTTTGGCATGGCTTCTCCAGGAGGTTATCGTAAGGCTTTACGTTTAATGCAGCATGCAAATCAATTCAATTTTCCTATTTTAACTTTTATTGATACTCCCGGTGCTTGGGCTGGTATAGATGCAGAAAAATTAGGACAGGGTGAGGCTATTGCTGTTAATCTTAGGGAAATGTTCTCTTTGGATGTTCCTATTATTTGTACAATTTTAGGAGAAGGTGGTTCAGGAGGTGCTTTAGGTATAGGAATAGGTGATAAAATCTTAATGCTTGAGTATGCAGTATATACTGTGGCAACTCCTGAAGCTTGTGCTGCTATTTTATGGAAAGATAGTAAGCGTTCGTTAGATGCAGCAGAGGCTTTAAAAATCACTTCTGCTGATTTAAAAATTTTAGGTATAATCGATAAAGTAGTAAAAGAACCTATAGGCGGATCTCAAGCTAATCCTTCTCAAGCAGCATATATATTAAAAGAGTCTTTAATAATTGAATTGCAAATTCTTTTAAAACTTTCACCAGCTATTAGAAAAGAACTAAGATATAATAAGTTTCGAAGAATGGGCACATTTTATGAAGGATCTTAATATCGTTTTTAAGTACTATAATTACTAAAGATATTTTGACCTAAATTTTATTATATTAATGTTTTTCTTTCATTATTTTTAATTTACTATTCCTATACTACTTAAACCAATAATTGCACCAGCTCCAACAATATGTCCTAAGCTTGTTGTTGCTAATAGTTCAGGAAGACCAAAGCCTTGTAAGCCCAAAGCTGGTATAGAGGGACCCAATCCTCTAACTTTTATAGCATATCTCCCTATTCCTATACATAATAGATTACAAATAATCATAACAATTGCGTTTGATATAGACCAAGAAGATGTATGTGGAATAATACTAATTAAAGTTTGTGTGTTCATTTGTAGATTAGATATTATTTTAGTAAATAGTATATTATATATTATATGTTGGTCTTATATATTTCTGTAAAAATTAGATAAGAATTAACATAATATATTTCTTTTTATATTTTTATATTATAAAAACCAGCCATAACTATGTAGACCTTGACCTAAAAAATTAACTCCCAAATAGCAAATCCATACTACCACAAATCCAACAGAAGCCAATATAGCAGGTTTTTCGCCTTGCCATGCCTTGTTTAATCTAGAGTGCAAATATGCTGCAAATACTAACCAAGTTATTAAAGCCCAGGTTTCTTTAGGGTCCCAACTCCAGTATGAACCCCAAGCTTCATTAGCCCATACAGCCCCGGCTATAATTCCAATAGTTAGTAATGGAAAGCCAAGTCCAATTATTCGATAACTTAAATTATCTATACTTTGCAAAAGAGTTATTCTGCTTAATTTTTGTTTTACATAATTTGAGTTTATATTAGTTTTTGTTGTATTTTTTATTTTATATAATACAAGAAATAGAATGGATAATAATGAGCCTAATATTAGTGTTGCATAGCTAATCATCATTATACTTACATGCATCATTAACCAATTAGATCTGAGAGCTGGTACTAATGG
>JASCIV010000419.1:0-20630 GCA_030374735.1 Gracilaria caudata
GGCGTGGGCGTGGGCGTGGGCGTGGGTATGGGTAGCGGACGCGGCTATCGACAAGACGGTGCGCGCTGCCCCCGTGGGGCGCGGCGCTGGGGCGCGTTACAGTAATGCCTGCCGCGCGGCGCGGCGCGGCGCGGCTTGAACGGATGCGCAGTGGCTGTAGGTTATCGTCAAGCGGGTGATGACGCAACAGCGGACTGGGCGTGGGGCGTGCGTTCGGTGCTGGAGGGATGCGCAGGCTCACACGGCGTGCACTGCGCGCTTGGTGCGTACCTGCGCGGAACAGCGGCGCTCACGTCACATCTTACGTGATGCGAAATGCATTCCAAGACGACAGAGTCCAACTTTTGGAAGCGCACCGTCCTGGTGAAGCACAGCACTTCTCAGTTCTTGCGAGAAAACGTTTTGGGCGTGTGTGCGGCGCGGCGCACAAACGCAGCGCGGCGCGCGCGCAGGCGAACGAGCCGTACTCGGCTGCGCCAAACTTTGGGCCAATTTCAAAACAGAATAAAAACAGCCAATGGCGGCGCGCGCGGCGCGGCAAGATAGCAACTAACGGCTCGAGAGTGTAAATGCAAATCGCCACCGTAGCGGGCGCGTCGATCGCGTTGGCGGCGTGTGTTGGGTGCTGTTGGCCAACTTTTTTTTTAGTAGTCGCGAGTGGCGCGCAGCTTCACTTACACCGCGGCGTTTTTGTTGGCCGCCGGCTGCTAGCAGACCGCTGTCCGCCGCTGCCGTCGCTCTCGCCTTCCGCGCCGCCGCATGACGTACTGCTGCGCGCGCGCGCTCTGAGCGGCGGAGGCGTGCGCCATATGGCGCACTGCACCTTTCGGGGTGGGCGCGGCGTCGATCAAAAAGCAGCGTCGAACACGTCTCGTCGCTGTCCTGCAGCGGCACGGCGGTACGACGGTATAGTTCCACAGGGGACGGTCAGCAACCTGCCCGCTATTTTTGGCTTTATTCGTTCCGCCCAAAAAAGAGTATGTTGCGAAGCAGCGCCCGTTTCGGCGGCGGCAGCAGCCTCCTTCGACGTTTAATCGCACGACATCTATCATAGCGCGGTGCAATCGCGAAAGGGAAAAAAAAAAAAAGAAAGTGAACCATTCCACGACGCATGCGCGTTCACGCCGTCGTGGAATGCATCTGATCAATCTGCTGTTTACAAAATCGCGCGCTTGCTTCGTGGTGGAATGGTTCTCCTTCTTCATCATGCGCCGTACAACTCATACATACCGCTTTAAATATCGTGCTTGCTACCCTTACTTCTTGTTGCGCCCGTCAACCCACAAAATCTGAAACGCTTGTCTCTCCCGTTCCGGCCCGTCGACACCAACCCATCCATCATCAATCACAACGCTGTAAGCGTGGTACAGTGCTTCGCGTTCCGCTGTATTAATCTGCAGCTCAAACCGCGTTCGAAATTCGGATAATCGCCTACTCATGGCTTCTTACCACCACCAATGTCATCTCGCCCGTTTGCCATCGTCACGGGCAGCACGCGTGCATTTGGTCTCGCCACAGACATCCACCGCACTTGCGCAAGCCAATCTCCTCTTGCTGCTCACGTAGCTGTCTAGTAGACAAGTCGCAGCTTCAAAATCTCCAATGCGTGGGAGGGCGCGCCGATTGCTCGCTGAACGCCGTAACCCGCCCTTTACAAAGTTTCTAAATAGAAACGAGCTGGTTCGAGCGCATTGTACCTGGCAATGCGTCTCCAGTGCATCAAAAAGGTGCGCCACGCTTGAGAGCCTCGGTGAAGCGCTATCAAGCTCTCTAGGCCTACGCCTCTACTGATGTTACTATGGATTTGCCCCGCCGGGCAGCAATATCAAACTGACGCCCCGCATGTACGTACTACTCCGTCAATGGCGCCGGCAAGTGCGTCATGTTAAGCATGCATACTGTATCTTCGGTCTGTCTGATGAGGCGCCGAAGAACGTCAACTGCAACGTCGTGGTGCCCGCGCTGACGCGATCGGACGCCATGCAAGACATGCAGCGAAGCGCAACGCCCACCGGTCGGAGGCTAACATTAGTCGGAGGTGGTGGCGGAGGTGGCGTTTCTCCGCAGCGACGCCGGTCACTATCGTACAAGGGTGGTAGATATATCACGAGACCGAAGAACAGCGGCCGGCGGGCTCCACCTGAACAGCACCTGAAGTAGCAGATTTGAGCGTCGTGTATCGCAACGTGTGTACATGTCTCATGTGTGAGACGTGTCAATCGCGCACAATGTTACACAGAAACAGATGTCCACGTGGGGGGGAGCTGTCCGCGTGGAGTGGTGTAAATGCGCAGCTTTCCGTGGAGGTGGCTCGAGAGGCGCCGCGCGTGCCACTTTACGTCATGGCATGTAACATCATGTTTACGTCTGACAGCCCGCGCGCACTGTAAGGCGGCGCGTGTGCCGCCGCTTCGTTTGTCTGTAGCCGCACTCGTTGTTGTTGTTCACTAATTCACTTCACTGCCCCTGTTGTGTGCTATAATTTGCAGCCGCGTTCTTGCCCGGCGCCGTGCTGTGTTGTGTGGCTGTCTTCTTCCGCTCCCTCGATAGCCACCCTCTCCCTCCCCGTCTCCCCCCTATTCCTGCTCTCCCTTCTCTCCCTTCCGTCCGTCGCGTCATAGAGAGCATGCCGCAGCCGTCGCAGTATCAAGCGCGACGTCTGCTCGAGCTGGTCAGTCTCAATCGCGCCAGGGTTCGGGATGCTGACCATGTCGACGTTGACCATTGGGCGCGCAATGACCCTCCGTTACAGGGAATTGTGTACGAAGACCGTGAGACCGCGCGTCAAACCTTGTACAGTGGCCAGCTAGGAGCCATTCCTATTCATCCGCCACCCCTCAATCTCGTCGACCTCCCATCACAACAGCCGCAGGACGATAATATGTTGCCGCGCGCCGACGTTCATACCGCAGATATTGTCTCCAGTCAGCAAAGAAATGTGCAGCGAATGCCGCGCGTTGAGAGCGCCGGTTCAAAGATGTCCAAGGTGTCTTCAGTACCGTCGTTTGGGAAGATTAGAGAACCCTTGTCTGGAAGTTCTATTCGCCTTGATGACGGTGACGCTAACGTTCAAATGCACAGCCAGGGACTCCACAACAAGAGAGCCAGCCGCGTCACGCCGGCAGAGTACGAAGAATTTGGATCGGAGGCTCTGATTACTAATGTTTATGACGACGTGGACGAGGATTTTGATGAAGGTACCCCTAGTACGCTATTCAGACAAATAGGGCCTAGTATCAGTATGGCTCATGGCATAGACTCTGCACCTGATCAACAAGAACCCGCGCCGCCAGAACTTGCCATAAACAATCAAGATCATTTTCAACCCATCGATCAACCCTATCAACCACCCCCGGAAGCTTTCATACCACCTTCCCCACCATCCGACGCCCAGCACGACCAAGTTTCAGCGCCGTCGCCACCGCCACACCCACCAATGCCATCTTTATCCAATCACGACCAACCGTTTCATCGCAATCTTCAACACACCGTGGAAGCTGTTCCACCTCTTTCGCCCTCGCAACAAATTGGAAAGTTGCGAGGTGAAACTGGAAAGATTGCTACACCCCCGCCTCCAATTCCGCCCAAAGCACCACTTCCACCGACTTTGCCGCGAACAAGCGGTCCCCCTCCACCACCACCGCCACCACCACCGGTCACCGCGGTCCGGTCTTACGGCGAAGATGCTACGATTCCTCCTCCGCCGTCTACACCACCCAACGCACATTTTGCCACTCGTCAGCAGTCTGCCAACAAGTCATTACACTCGTATGATCAACCTCAAGATATTTCGGAACCTTATGGTTACTCTAAGACAAAAATGACAAGAAATGCAGAATATGGAGCATCTCCCGTTTATGAAAAGGATGTGAATGATATAATTGTTCGGGAGGAGCATCGTTATACTGGTGAGGTTGGAGAGGCCATGGTTGGCCATGAGCGATACAACTCTGCCACGGCGCTAACGGACCTGGCATGACGAGAGACACGCCGTACTTCTGCTTTCTACCAATACCTCATGTTTTGTTCTAACTCTACGCTTGTTCAAATCCATATGTTTATGTAAACATGTTATCACTCCGGGCTTTGTTTATTAGGGTTGGGCTACAGCGGTTAAAAGGGTTAGCATGTTGCGTCATTGCTCCTCTTATCTGCGAAAAGTTGGCTCCAATGCGTATCATACCTTTGACGGAGTGCTGGAGATGCTCGTTGGTCTTCATTTGATGGCCCGCGTATAATCCGCGAATCATCGCTTTGCCTGCGCATTTACGAAAATATCTTGGCTACGCCCGCTCAAAGCTTCATCGTGGCTTGTTGTTCCTCGCTCCCGACGTAACTTGTAGAGGATACGAAGGTATTCTTCAGAAGATCCCGAGTATCTGATTCGGTTAGAGCGGTGACAACCACTGCAACGTCTCGTCTTCAGCTGCGGCCCTCTCTGACCATTTCATTTTTTTGTACAAGAGTTGTATCTCAACATTCGGCACGTATGTGACCGTAAAATTCGCTCCTGCGCTATAAGGATACATTTTCACTTCGAACTTGAACCTATAACTTGGCACCCCGCGCCAATTATGTTGACGTTTCTACACGCTCTGCCCCGAGCCCCATGGAGCAAGAACGCGGTTCAGAAATCCACATACGTTCAGCACGGCAATGGTCACGCTCGATTCTGGTGCTCTGCCGTTTCAAATACCTCGCACTCGCTTTCCCATGCACTACGAGTCGCGCCATCGGAACCAGGGGTCTACCGCTTTCTAGATGAAAACAACCAAATCCTGTACGCCGGAAAAGCACGTCGAATCCGAGCGCGCCTTCGACAATATCTCACCCTGTCTCCACATACAGCCTCGGGAGTCATCCCTGCGCAAAATGTCTCCCCACGGATTCGCACTATGCTTGAGGCTGCGTCCTCTGTTGATTTCATCATTACGAACTCAGAGGCTGCCGCGCTTGCTTTGGAGGCTTCCATTGTTCATGAAAGCCAACCGTTCTACAATGTTTTGCTCAAAGACGATCGTCGACATCCGTACGTGTTGATTACGTTTTCAGAGACTTATCCACGCATCGTGATCACTAGAAGTAGGAAAAGAGCTAGCAAACACGATAGATTGTACGGACCTTTCGTCAACGAAAACGTTCTACGCAAGTTACTCACTGTCATACATGCAACTTTTCCCCTTCGTCAACGACAAAAGAAGCTCTTCTCAGACCGCCCTTGCATCAATTTTGACCTTGGGAGATGTCCAGGTGTCTGTCAACAACTCGTAACGCCAGAAGACTACAGGAGGACAATTGATAAGGTCCACATGCTGTTTTCTGGTCGAATAACAGAAGTTGTCAAAGACTTGCGTGCACAGATGTCACATCACTCGTCGTTACTACAGTACGAACAAGCTGCAGTCATTCGGGATCGTATCGCTAATCTTGAAAACGCGTTTGGAGACGCAATGGGTCTGCAAGACGCTTTCGAAGACGTGCAGGAGGCATCCACGATCGTTTCCCCTAACTCAACCAGGTCGCGCGATATATTTGCTATTTCTACAATGGATACGATATGCAAAGTTGTCCTCTTTCAGATCAGGGGTGGCAAGGTGATTTCGAGACTTGTGTTCTCTGTCGATCCAACTGCTGAAGACGCAGAGTTGCTGAATGCGGTACTGACAGCTCATTACGCTCGACTCACCCATTCAATGGAAATCCCGGAAGAGCTTATCCTTTGCACGCCAACCACGGACAAACGAATGTTGGAAACAGCACTTACGGAGAAAAGAGGGAAGAAAGTCGTTGTTAAGAGCAAAAAGGGTATATCTTTAGCAGGTATTGTGCAAAGAAACGCGGAAATGGAGGTCGGGATTGAAAGAGATCGAATTCATGATGCAGCAAGAGATTTAAATGCTCTTGAGTGCATGCTTAGACCATACTTGGAATCACTAAAGATACCCCACAGTGACACTGCCTCATCGGCACCAGGCTCTTCGCGAGACCATTGTGTCTTGGAGAGAATAGAATGCTTTGATATATCTCACACCAGTGGTTCGAATGCAGTGGGGTCTATGGCGGTATTTCTAAACGGTTCTCCTTGCTTATCGGAGTATCGAAGGTACAATCTTGGGCCACAGAGTTCGTACAAAGGTCACCCCGATGACTATGCATCTTTGCATGAAACTCTCACTAGAAGATTCGGACTGTTCAAGAGCGGACTCGGCAACACTGTAGATATCTCCTCTCTCCCGCAGCTGATCATCGTAGATGGTGGCAAAGGTCAGCTCAGTTCTGCGGCAGACGCATTGCGTCTGCTCGGCCTACATGAAATGGTTCCCTTGATCAGCATCGCTAAAGGAGAAGAGGCCGTTTTTGTCGACGGTGAAAAGCAAGCAATCAATTACGATGTTCCTACCGGAACGCATTTGATGAGCGATGGGGTTCGCCTAGTTTGTCGGCTTCGAGACGAAGCCCATCGGACAGCTCTGACGGCACACCGGAAAAAACGAGGAAAACAAGCTTTGAAATCTGGGCTTGATTCAGTTCCGGGCCTCGGTCCGAGAAAACGCGCTGCACTCCTAGGACATTTTCGTGGAAGTGTGGAAGCAGTAGCCAATGCTCTGCCGAATCAGTTGTCGCAAGCGCCCGGCATAGGACCCGCTCTAGCAGATAGAATATATTCTCACTTTCATGACGACCCAACCTGAATTGACAGTCTGCAGATCAACCACTTCAATACTACTGTACATGGAAAAGCATTCTAGGCAGAACATATCAGGCACCATACGTCTTCATATCGGAAGCAGTTCTTTAAACATGGTGCGGCAACGATAACAACAAAACCCAAGAAGCTTTCGAGAGCAGCCTTTCGAATATCAAAGCGATATGTATATGAGATCCGTGGAACATACCCAAAAGCGGATCTTGAGAAGTGACTAGTAGACTTCATTTCTGCGGATTCTCGCACATCCAAATACACTAAACTGACATACTCACAGGTTTCTCTTTAGGTCTTTCATTCATCGAAAGGTCATTTTCCGACGCGCGAAGATTGTCGCCTTCTCCACCTCTGTCGTTCTTGACAGAGTCATAAGGATGCTCTGAACTAGTAGGACACAGTTGTCCTCTGCGGGCGGGCAACAGATCCCGAGAATGCGCAGAAGGATGAATCAAGTCTTCGTGATTTATGATTTCTTTCTCCTCTTCTTGTGTGACTGGATTTGTTACAAGCGCTTGTATGCTGGACCTCGCAGGTTGGGAACCCATGTTTCGGCTAGGCGTACTCAACCGAAGTGTCTTTGCAACGACAACACGCTTTTCCTTTTCGCTTTCTCGACGTCTTTTCTGTGAATGGGAAAGCAACGGTTTCTTCTTCGGTGATGACCTCTGGGTCTTTGCGAATGTCTCAATGCAATCTCGTTCCGGGGTTTCAGGTACCTCGTTAGGAGTGCTCTGGCATGCTTTGTCTCCAGCTGGCGCGCGTTTTCGTGATTCGGGTTGCGAACTTGTTTGTTTACCCCTTGAACAGGTAGTTTTTGCCCTCGAAATCTCCTGCACACGTTCCGTTGGCGGAGCTTCTTCGGGATTTCGAGTTACGTCTTGTTCAGCTGTTTGTCCCAGATCGTGACATATCCACGAACTGTGAAGGTATTTGAATATTGAATTTCCACCATGAGCAACAGAGGATATGCGATTTCCAAGCTCTCTAAGAACAGCAGCTCTGAGTCATAGTCACTTTTTTCGTCAGTCTCATATACGTTGTGCACCAAGATACTGAATGAAGACCGTACAAGGCATTTACTTACTTCAGCTTGGCCTTTTCCACACAGTCTCGGAGGGTTGGATCATTCATAGCTCTTTTTCGAATATAATCATCAAAGATTCGGTATGTTTTCTGAGCGCTATTCCGTACATTCATGCAAGCTTCGCAAAGAGTTTTGAGCTCTTCGTACAACGCTTTTATATGCTTTCGAACTTTAACTATGGACGATAGTAATCCGTCAAGAGCTCTTTCACAATAATAGACCTCTACGATCATGCAATTGTTGGGAGCATGATAGAAGCGGTCCCTCAAGGCCGTTATGCGGCTAAACTGAGCCAGAAATTCTTCATGGGTGTGAATGGTAGCGTCCAGAGCTTTACCGACGCATATAGCTTGATCGCATATTTCGATTTCATCATCCCATAACTGAAGTTGTTGTTCTAATTCCTTTGGTATTGCTGAGAGCCAAACAAAGACAAGTTAGCGTTAGATGTCCTTACGGCCGTAGTTCTCTGAACGTACTTAAGATTTCCTCGAAGCGATGCTGATCTGTCCTTATTGGGCCTTCTTTGACGTACTTCAGAAACTGCTTCTCTTGATTATCTGGACTGCTAGTCATCTTCGCAACCCATCATGGACGAGTAGGGGGCTATCTAACCACTTTGCTCCTCGAGTCTGCCCTATCCTGTTTCAGCTTCGGAAGACAAAAAATTTTGAGTCCCGGGGTTTTTAGCATGAAGTGACAAGCAATGAAAACCGTAACATTTTAATGAAGCCATTTCGTCGCCACGAAACGGTACAGGGTAGTGGCGAGGGCCTCGACGAGTAAGGTCATTCTAACATACTCTCGACTAGTACAAGTGAGTCCTTCTTTTCACAGGGCTTTCTCTCGTCCGTCGTACCCGTAGAATGCACAAGACTCTTCACGCTTCGTGCGGAACAAGCTCAAATGCTCGACAACATGGAATTGCCAAGAAGCAACGAAAGTTATCTGCCCTTCAGCAGCGGATGAGGAAAAAACTTTCTTCTGCACAGTTTCGAATGCTAAATGAATCCATGTATAGTCACACTGGTGCCACATCAAAGGCTATGATGGACGCCAATCCTGACCTCTTTGAAGTATATCACACAGGATATGCTGAACAGGTCAGGCAATGGCCCAATAATCCACTGGACGACATCATCAAATACCTCTCTACCCAAAAACAGGCATCGAAGATTATTGATCTGGGCTGCGGAGAAGCGCGCTTAGCTAAGGAGATTTCCCACCAAAAGGTGCACTCTTTTGACCTGGTTGCAGTGAACGACACCGTGTGTGCCTGTGATATTGCCAACTTACCATTGCAAGGAGAATATGCGGATGTTGCCGTCTTCTGTCTCTCTCTGATGGGAACTAACTACAGCGATTTTCTCAGGGAAGCCCATCGTGTCCTGAAACGGAGTGGTTTGTTACTCATTGCTGAGGTTGCGTCAAGATTTGAAAATCACAATCCTTCGCTATTTGTAACAGGAGTCGAATCGCTAGGCTTCCGTCTCCTTAGGGATCATCCGCTGACAAGTCTTTCACAAAAGCAAGAAAACTCATCTAAACGAAAGAAAAAGAGAAAACGTTTAACTGAAGTTATCCAGGATAATCAAGTTGCAAGGTCGAGCGCCTTCTTTTACCTTTTTGCATTTAGAAAAGTGGAAAGAAATCGCAAGGATGGAGCAGACCAAATTGCTGTCTCGAAACTGCCACCCCTCGCCGCCTGTGTGTACAAACGAAGATAATTAATGAGCACATGAGAAGGCTTTGCTTTTTCTTACGTCGTTAACTCTTGAACTCTTTTGACGTCAGATCGTACGTCTACTAAGAGTATATGACAGGGATAACAATACGAGAGTACACACAGTTTAACATGAAGCATGGACAAGGAGAGTTGGCTTTGTACAAATTTTGTGGTGCGCGCCGCAAAAGTTGAACAAAAGTTGCATGCAAATTGCACAGCTTAAGAGCATCTCCACCGGCAAGGAACAAGACCAAATTATCCTCATGGTGTGCTAGGAATGATTGTCAGTATGATATTGTTTGGGAGTATCTTGCAAACTATTCCGCGTTGAAACTTTTCCTAACATTGCCTGGCATTGGCCATAAGATACGACCAAAACTGTCGTTACCCTTAATGTAGATAAGCAACTAAGTACGATCGTGAATATCTCGCTTCTGAGCTTGAGAACCAGTACGATCTTGCAGTCAAAGCTCGTTGTTCATAGAAGTCGATGAGTCCCGTCCTTGAGTAGCAACTTACTTTACTTGTGTTGTTAGCGCATCACGTAGTGCTCGTATCAAAAGGAGCACTTCCATCTGTCAAAAATGATGACCTCTTTGTCTCCTATCCTCTGGATCAATTTCGAAACTCGGGCCATGTCATGATCACGTATATGATATAGGCCTGGCGTTACTTTTGGTAGCTGGTAAGGGATAGGACTGCTAGCTAACTCAGGACCGGCTTCAACTGCAGTGTGATGGTCAAATTCGACGGCACCATGGAGATGACCCATTCCCTTAGCGTCGCTGCACGTCTTGAACATGTTTCCGTAGTCTTCTCCTTCCAGCGCGCCGCACAACAGCCTCAAGGGCACGGACCAAGCGTTGTTCGAAACTGTCCCGAAGAGTAACGGCTTACACAGCTGATGCCGCGAGGCTTCTTTCTGCACGGAAGTTCACTTCAGCTGTTGTGGCTACCAACGCATAACCCACATGACAGCTTTGTTCCGGTTTGGATTGTGATAAGCCTGCTTCTGGTTTCCAGGTGTCCGTCATGTTTGGCTAAATCCATGGTAAAACCTAGACACCCACCTTTCCCCTTCCCGTATGGCTTCTAGAATGTTTCTTTCGCATGTCTGATGATATTCCACGACCAATAAGACGTCGATCACAACTTGCTTCACCATTCGTACCCCTCCTAAGAAAAGGCATACCCAGAACGATGAGAACAGGCTGATTGTATTCAACATTATTCAGCACAATTGAGTTCGAGCCAGCTACATCAGCGCATGTCACGAAGTTTTTCGTTGGAACACAAGACCACGATCTCTCGGCCCCAAATCCGCCTTTGAGACCGAACCATTCTGCATGCGGTACCGCCCCTACATCGTACCATATCTGCGACTCATCCAAACTGCGAAAACTTTGGCCGGACATCTCGATTCTAGATCCTCCAACCTTTTCTTTCCATGAGCAACCCTCCGTGTGGCTCCAAGTGCGGCTGCTGTGGTGCCATCGGCGCTCATTGATCTATAGTTTTTATACGCTCGCAATACAAAGGAGAGGAACAGGAAAGAAGAGACAGGGCGCGCTTGACTGACGCGGGCAGTTGTACGTGACCTTCAGATGGGCTTGCGCAAAAGCCGCCTTACCTTCTTGTCGCTTCACTTGGTGCTGGCACGTGACGTCAAGGGCATCTACTATAGATTCTACATGACGCAATGGCTCCAAGTCCATCGATGGGTCATACGGGTCCAGAATATTCTGCGGTATGTCTTGCGCCGAACGATATCCGACGAAAGAGTGTCACCAATCCTGGACCTTCTCATTCTCCTGATCATATCAACCTCGCCACCGTTGGCGCTTAATAGCAGTTGCATGGAGCGGATGAAACAGTTAATCCAATAGCTAAACCCTGTATCCTCCCGAAAGTGCTCAAGTGCGCCTTTTGCCCCAAGTGCCTTTTGCCGCAACCATTACAAAGATGAGTCACATGCAAAGCGAGCATCTCAGCGTACGTTACCATGTAATCACCATGTCACAAAAGTTGTTTCTACTGTTGCCAACCTTTGAACCTTAATGTGTTTCCCAATCCGTTCGTGTGACCTTCATGAAAACCAAGGAGACATGTTTGCTATAATTGTTTCCATGCATTTCACGAGACGCAGAATCCGGATAGACATCTGTCCAACGTGCACCACATCTTGGATCTGTTCAAATACGAAGTGTGCGATATGTCGTTTCCGGGAAAAGGTGTGCTACGGGCAATAATAGGTATGTTCATCATACATACGGTCGTTATAACTGCGGGATATGTGGCGCGTTTCAGCACCGAGCAAGATCTTGTAAGTCATGTTGGAAAAACACATCCGATTTGCTCGGACCATCTTCGGCCTTGAAGCGCAGGAAGATGACCAATGGTCATTTATGTTCAAGAAGTTACCGCGTTCTAGTAGAATTGGATATTTGGGTAAGCGTTTGGTACGTGTGGAATACCTTTGCAAGATTTCTCAAGCGGTCAGCATCGATGCATCTGTGGTTCTGTTAACAAAGACCCAACTACAGTGAGC
This sequence comes from Gracilaria caudata, assembly GCA_030374735.1. NCBI lineage: Eukaryota > Rhodophyta > Florideophyceae > Gracilariales > Gracilariaceae > Gracilaria > Gracilaria caudata. The sequence goes on from JASCIV010000419.1 coordinate 12,065, forward strand.
GTCTTTACAAGGTGGGATACCCTTGGTATGTCACTACTAATAGACTTAAAAGAGTAAGGTCTTCTTCCGTCCAGATGCTGCTTCTCTGGCAACCTTCAGACGTGAATTCCCTCCAGATACGCGCCCTTGACAAGGAAAATGATGTTGAGGGCGAAATAATATTTCGCCCTCAGGATTCATATTATGAATCCTGGCAAGCGAACGCTACCCTTGTACACGTTGGAAACCACTGTCCAGCTAAAACTATATACACGTACAGAATCTGAGAGAAGCAACCAATAGCGTGCCGGATAGGGTTCATAGAGATCTCCCACAACCCAACACCTGTTCATCATTTCAACGTCGCCAGTTTCGTTTGTCGAAGTGCGAAGAAGTGGATCACCCTGGAAGGAGAGGGATACAAGAAAGCCTTTGTTGGACCATTTTCCTTTCGTATTTTGTCTTCTACCATGTTTGCAGCGTTCATTACTTCATCACCGCTAATTCGGGCGTCCACAACGCTCTCGAAGAATGTCTGTCATGAACCACCGAAAGTCAGACGGCGCCACTGTCGCATGTCTACCACGAAACCATCGGAAATCGTCGAGGGTCCTTTTCAAGGAATGTACGGGTCGTGGTATCTAACCCGCGCCGATGTGAAAGATGTGCAGATTTATCGAGCGGCTCTCGGGATTATGTGTGTCGCTCAATCAGCGAGCATATTGCTGGCCATATCACAATATTCCTCGCCGTCTTATGTATACGATATCTTGTTTGCAGTTGGTACGGGCGCTTTCGGTTTTGCTTTATCGAAGATTCATATCTATATGAAGCCTCTGCATAGAGCACTCAAGTTCTTGTGGGTGGCAGGTGTGGTTGGTGCTGCCACGATTCTTGCTACTCAACACGAATTAGTGCCTCTTGTGTACGAGAAACCAGCGCTATTGCTTGCGACAGGTTGGCAGTTCGTTGCCTTGACCGGAGTTTTCGTCAAGGAAGCTTTCTGTTTCGCTAGAGCGGAGGCCATAGGGCTCGCTGCACTTACTCCGATTCTGGTAGGGGGGCACTTCTTGGGTATTCTGCCTAATTCTGTTGAGCGTTTCGGCGGACTTCTGTTCGCGGCTTCGTTCCTGTATTTCTGTGCAAGTAAGTTTACCCAAGGTGTGAAAGACGACATTGGGGACATGTCCGTATTCCAACATATGGCACAGGCCAAGGAAGGAACACATTGAGATAACACCAGTGTTTCAAGTGGCCTGCTTGTTACTAAGCGGGTCAGTATGATGCTTTACTGCTTTTTAAGGATTGACTGGGGATAACATAAGCTTTGCAAACGGGGGCGCTGTGCGAGAGCAATGTATATGGGTTCATGAACAGCATACGTGAACGGAAACTTCGACAAAAAGAGTTTTAATGTATGCAATTTGAACAATATGTGTCGAGGATCAAATCCGTAGGGCACCGAAGCACCGTTCACGGAGAAAAGGAGAAGGATACTAATAGACACAGCAATTCGATACACAAGAGTGCGTGAAAGAACACACAGAGGGGCAGTTACGCAGCTTCTTTTGTTTCCCCTTTCGGAGCGGCAGCCTGCATAGTGGATAAGAACGCGTTGTATCCGATTTGTATAGTGTTGATGTATAGGATTCGCTGTGATGAAGGGATGAAACGGAAGTTGATAATATGCGCAATTGGCCATCTGTATTAAATATATTCCGATTGTGAAACGCCCAGAGTGCGGACAATGGTCAGTGTATCGCGTTCGAGTTGGCATCGCATGCGCATCAGTCAAGTGAAGGATGGGGGCAACGTACACGGTCCAGTTCACTTTCATAGTGGGCCAGAGTTTCTCCTTGACCTCACCCGGCACCTCATCAACTTTGCCGTCCATTGCCTTCATGGCGGCAAAGAACCCGGAGGTGAAGATGGGAGCAAAGAAAATCTGATCAATTCCTGTCTTGGTGGCGACGGCCCTGGCAGAAGTGGGAGCTGCAGTCATGACGGTTCTATCAAGGAAACCGTACCAGTAATGGCCGATGGGTCCATGGAGACAAAGACCAAATGCCCCCATTTTGGCTGTACGACGAGCGTCCCATGGCTTACCTGAACTGATATCTGGTGCTTGTGCAACCAGATCGCCCAGCATGAAACCTGTAAATGACTTTGGAATGATGTTAGAGAGCTTAATGTGACCTTAGACGTCCTATGAGCAACGACGGCGGACTTACGGTCATTGTCTTCGTTTGCAAAGGTTTCGCAACGAGTGCAGCATTGTAACGTGCCCAAATGCCTGACATCTTGGAGGTTTGGAGATGAGAAGTGCTGGATGAAGATGACGGGCTAGAGCTCTGGCTAGTATCTTCAATCAATGGGGATAGAAACTTGTTGGTATTGAACGGCTGACGGCAAAGAGGTTGACTCTGAGGGGGAGAAAACGCGAATTAGGGTGGATCCCATAGTGTTCCTTGGTGCCAGTTGACGCACAAAAGGCTGCTCAACACGTGACGGGATCGAGTGGATGTGAATACCCTTGGCGATCGCCCTATGGACTTCCCACACTTGGCATTCTATGATTGATCATGTTCCAGGTCATGTAATTTGCATGATCTGCTCCGAATTGGGACGCTGGCCTCCTTTGGAGACCCAACCGATGGCGGGAACACCTGAAAAAGGCGGTGTGCGAGCTAGAGAAGGCATTAAACAGTCTTGATGTCTTCGGGGTGAAGACAGGTCAGCTCCCGAGATGAAGTCATCAAAAACACGTTCCTAGAAGATGGAAGAACAGAAAAAGAATCGCCCATCATGGGCGATTCCGTACAGCCTTTATTTTCGGCAATTTGCTGTGTTTTGCTTTTCGATCCAACTGCAATCAGTGATTGCCAATCATAGATGATCACGGTGGGAACCAAGACAACAAAACATGGCGGTTTCGCCCAACAAAAGCAAAGAACAAGCATAAATTGTAAGGATCACTATTATTCATGTGTACTGCTCACTACAACTGCTCTTACCCCTTGACGTCTGGTGACATCATGATGATGAATCATGATGGGCCATTTGAGCCGAAACCAGTCGACCAATCTGTGCATGGGGGCAGATGAAAGGGTAGACTTTCTGTCCCAAATTGTCAGATATCAAGCTGGATATACACTAGCAGAAGAGTTAGAAGATGGGCACTGAAACGTTCTGCTCCGTGTCAGTGTCAGAGTGTATTCACGAATCCTATTCGTGACTGGTTTGGGGAAAAGCGAACGCATGACAGGCCGTAGCTACCCTTGTACGGTTGTTGCCGGAAGAGTATTGGGTCTGTTAAAGCCTTCGCAACAGTAAGCTTGAGTGCGGCCGCGGTGGACCGTAGTGTGGCCAGGAAGAAGGCGAAAAAGCGGGCGCGAGATAGGACGGTAGTAGAGCAAAACCAGGAAGTCGCGTTTTCGTTAGCGACGCGACATCCAGTGTACCACAGCAGCGTCGTGGATGCATTCCACATGTTTTGCAACAAGCAGGAAAGATGCAGCCAAATCCCCCCCCATCATCATCAAATCCTCCCACCCCTGCGTCCGGTTCGCAACCTCCGCAGCCGCCTTTCGCCTCCCCCACTTCCATCAACTCGCGCGCCCGCCGTCGCCCATCCTCTGCCCCACCTCGCCCCCGCTTCACTACCCCCTCAATAGACGCATTAACGCTCCCGGACACCTTCGACGATTTCATCCGTCTGGGTGACGGAGCTCCGCCCCCCGTGACACGAAGCCCATCACAGACACCAAGCACGGTTCACGACCCTAGCACACCCACTCAGTTTCTGACGTCTTTGGTTCGCGTCGCCACTGATACACTCGAGACAGGTCTCAGTCATGCTGCTCGAGGTGGTACAGGCATGTTGAGCGCTGCTGGCGAAGTTCTCCCAGCTCTGAGCGCGGTGTTCGCCGAGCGCACCACGCGAGAACCCACTCCGCGTTATGCCGCGCGCCCCGCACAACTGCGACAGTTGCGCGCCGCTCATGCGCCATTGCTCTTGATCCCATCACGAGCGACCGTAGTTTGTGATTCCGTGTTGGCCAGACTTGCGCCTGTGCGTCCTGGAATAGTGCGCATAGCATTAGAGAATCCACAAGGGACGGAAACTTCGTCTCATACCTCACCAAACACCTTACCTCCGACCCGCACACGCAGTTTGCCGCGTGTCACGGCCGCCGCCTTTGTACCGCGAGAGGCGCGATTCTTGATGGGGGTCAGTACGAATCACGTGTATAGCTTCTCTGTAGACTTAAATGACAGGCGGGTTTCGCGAATGTTGAGAGCAACACCGTCTAGCATCGCCGTATCGCCCGACGAGCGTTTTCTATATGTAGGGACGTCGGATGGCTACCTCCATGTGATGGATTCTAACTTATCGGTCCGTGTGACATTTTTGCCGCCAGAGATTGTCAGCGCTTCCCTGGGATCTGCTTTTCGGCATGCGCCTGTGTCTCATGTAACTGCTTTACCAGAGAGTGCATTGATATGCTATGAGGAGGGGGTGGTATGTCATGTTACCTCGGACGGGGACTTGTTGCACCCTCCATTTGTTGCCCATGCTCGTCGCGCCTCAGGTGCTTTGGGATTCTTCGGCGTTCTGGCTCTTACGATTGGCGATGCCACTGATCCATCTATCTGTTTGTTCGAACTTTCGACTGGGCGGTGCCTTTTGCGTAGAATGTTATCCTACGCTCCTACGTGTCTGAGGCGCGTAAATAGATCACTTAATGTCGTCCCGAGAAATGGAGAGGTATGCCCATCAGAGGTTACCTTCTTGGTAGGCGGCGAAGAAGGCTACGTTGAAGTATTCCGTCTTGTAGTGCTCTCACCACAGAAAGTTGAATTGAATATGGTGTATACCGTCAGTGAACGCGTAAGAAAGAAGGATAAGAACGTAGTCGACTTGCACTATCTACCGGAGGAAGCAATGATCTTGGCACTACTGTCGTGTGGTGAAGTCAGAAGATGGCACTTGACTCGAAGCCAAGCCAGCTCTTTGTCGTTGATAGAGGAGGATTCTTCAGTGCAACCTACGTTCACGGAGCAGAATGTTGTAGAAGCTACAGAGCAGGACTTCAGTCTTCCTGACTACGGACGTCATACATCAACGAATGTCCTCAAAGCACAGACGGTTCTTGCCACAATTCTGGACGAAGATGTTGTTCCCGAGCAAGTAAAGGACACACTTGTCACAGAATTCACCAAAGAACAGTCTGCTATGGTGTCGAAGCTTGTAAATTCCGACACAGAGCTTCGTCGTGCCAGAAGAAGAATCCTCGCTCGGTTTACCAATGGTATACGGTCGGACAATGAACTCGGCTCTCTAGCGGAGCGTACTTTGGCTAGAGCCTCTAAGCGTATGGCCGCAATGGAGATGGAGCATGTTACAAGAGAGCATTCTGTAACATTTCGAGAAATCCAGAGTGAAACTGTAGTCAAGTTGAAGGCCATGTTGAAGGGCGTTTTTTCGATGCCGTTTGTCTTGAGAGCCAATTCCGAAGCCTTGAGTCAGGCAAAGCGTGACGCAGAAAGCATAGATCCAGAAGACACGCAAACCGGGTGGAACTGAGCAAAAGTGTTAATTGTCGAAGAAAAGTGCCTTGACTTTGCAAGTCGATAGTCAGGTCTTTTGATGCCGACAAAGGCAAAATGAGGGCTGCTTGCTCTTGCAAACTGCTCAACCTAATCTTCATTGGCTTAAGTGTCTTATCCCGACTTTTTCCGTTTTTCTTGACTGATGAGCTACAGCACACCTGCTTTATGATACAACTGAGAATGCTTTGCCGTTCGACCATTTCATGTATGCGAAAAGTTTGTGTAAGATACTATACGGTTCTCAAAAAGTAGCAGTCACCCTGATGATGCTTCTTTCTTTTTTATGATTCGTTTAGTTTCAATGGAATGAGTCCGTACCATAGGAATAAGAACACTCACGATGAGCTCGCGATGAGCTTTAAAGGTTGACATCGTCTGGCTCCTCTCTAAAAGAACCTCGCCGTATACGCCTGATCTTCGAAGTATAGGTGTTTTGAATACGCTGAGTTTGGGGCCAACTGTATGCAAGTACGAACTGTCAATCGTCGTTGTGGTTGGTGAAAGTGCCATCAATCAATACGGAGTTAACCTTATTGCACTCTATTCTGTGCTATGGACTATGTTGAGCGGAGACGAAAGACTAGGAGGTAATTCCGACACTTTCGTTCCTTTGCGTACTTAAGGCGTTCTGATTGGCATGAACGCTGTATTTGTTATCATGGCGTCCTGTCTTAACTTGGGAGCTTCTCATGAACAAGAAGTTGGCTTGAGAGAACCGACTGTCGACCGTTCTCATCAAGTGTCTGATATGTTACAAACGTCGTTGATTTGCAGAAGCAATGGATCCGAAACTATAAATCGCATTCAAACCAATATCTCAAGCACCCCTTGCCGTAAATCTTCGAGGTCCGTAAGATTTCTTTCACGAAGTGGGACTATGGAGACGCCTGACTATACGTTAGGCGCACGAAGTTTTATTCCATGGCCTATGTAAAGAATCGTATCGTTGGTCTTGGGTCAATTTCGAAGTCTCACTTTTCAAGGTCTTTCTCGAATTCCAGCAAACGAGTATATTCGTCAGTGCTTCCTCCGGCGGCAACGATGTTTTCGCTTGGTATAGAAGAGCAAGAGATCCCAGGAAAACTAGAAGCGTTTCCAGAGGATGCCAAGGTTTCATGCACAGCATCATATTCTTTGATGTGGACATCAACTTCAATTACTACTAGAAATAAAACTCTCTGCGGAAAGTTTTCTCTCACCAGGAAGGCTAACAACTTACGTGGAAATTATCCAATCAAATCTTTACTCTGTCGACAAGAGTATCAGTCCATATCCTCCTTTTAAATACAGAACGCACTCGTTTCTTTACAAGGATGAGAACAAGCATTGATGATCAAACAAGTCCTGCGACCATGGAAGAACCCGGATATGCAGTCTGTATATCCTGACACATATCTGTATCTGAAAAAGAAATCCTAGAGGAACTCGAGGTCAGAATCCGGAACGAAATATTATGTTCGCCTTTTAATCTTAATTTAGATGACGGTATGTGAGGTGTATGCACTGTATACAGACTGTGGTTATGAAAGGCCAGATCGGACGAGATTGGCAAGCTGTTGCAGCAGACGATGTCGGTGAGAGCCTCAAGCGGGAGTCAGGTCATCACTTGAGCGGAAACGAGGAACGTTTTATGAAGTATGTGCAACCACGGATGTTCTTTTGTTAACTATCTGGCGATAAACATGGCCAAGCGTTGCTTTTGTGGAAGGCATTCTCACGACACCAGTCCTCCAACCCTCCGGGTCTCAGCGGTAAGAGATATGCACAGTAATGTTTTTGGGTTGAATCCTCGATACGACGTGTCGATGAAGACCGGAAAAGAAGGCAGCGAGACGTTTCAGGTTCTAAAAGCAGATATCCAAGAGTATCTTGCCAATGTTGCGGAGGAGATACCCAATCCTCTGTCGTATGTCAACTTGAGGAAAGAAGGAAGGATTGACCTAGTTTCACGCATCATCGATGCTGGAGGTTATATAGAAGTTTCGAAGCGACTAGGAGTTCCAGTAGACGAAACGCAGTTTGTACCACCACCTAGTGTGGCCACAGATGAACTATTTAAGCCATTCCCTAAGCCCGAAGATCAAGGGGCGTCGATTGCAATCGGAAGAAGCTTAGAAGAGAGGATGAAATCTGTCGACAAACCTGTAAAACGGAACGAGTTTTCAAAACCAATGACGAAGAGAGAGAAGTCAAGAATCGAAGCAGTGCCTACTGCAGCAGAGCTCATCGAGCAAAACGAACGAATTCTACCTCGTGTAACTGATGAACCTTCGATTGACGGAGAGAATTTGTCGCTGACAATACCCATGAGACTGGGTCTTTTAACTCTGACGACAATAGCTGCCATTGGTTTTGGAAAGGCAAGCAGCGGTGTGATTAGTCCAAATATTATCGCCACTTCTAAAGCCATAGCTAGTGGTCTTACTTTTGCTCACTCTCTACTGGCAATCTACTGCGCTCTTCTGATCGCACCACGAATGCATCGTGGCTCCTCTCTCTGGTTCATCAAGGTTCTTCTGGGAGGCCCACTTGCAGTGGTTGAACTGAGGACTCTAGACAATTTGGAAGCCCCCAGATAGAACTCTCTCGCGACCTCTATCTCTCTTCACAGGCAACTCATTCCATGCGGATGTCATACCGATGTATTTCGACTAAGGCTCGCTTTCTGAGGAATAAAAGAGGAGCAATAAGTCAAGTCTTCTTCAGTATATCTGTGATTTTAGTGACCCATATACGTATATAATCCGGAATACAAGGTTCGTACTCTGCAGGTGTCCGTTGAATGGCCTTCAGACAGAGTTAATACCAAAGATTGTACTACTACCCTTGGTACTCTGTCGATTAGCTATAGCCTCGTCTTACCCTTATAGATATTGAATGGGCACATGCTGTTCGCCTTCTCGTGGTGTGCCTGTCTCTGATCGACAAGATCGGAGCGAAATGAACGAGCAAACGGATCTCCTACGGAGGCCAG
>JASCIV010000053.1:0-57796 GCA_030374735.1 Gracilaria caudata
TGTTGCCAGCCTACTGCGCGAGCGCGCTACGACTACGACTACACCGCGTTCTGCCTCTGCCCCATGCTCTGATCATCATCATGCCGGACTTCAAATAATATGTGTGGCTCATTGGCAATGAGCCATTGCGCACATCAGTCCGTGATATTGGGGCCTGTTGCCTTTAATGCCATTGGTGACGACTTACGAACACAGCTGGTTACAAGAAGGCTATATTTCAAAGCACATAACAGCTCGAGGGCTTTGACATTCACATATTATTGCCAGAATCAGCACCTTTCTTGGCAGCAAAACTATGTCTCCGAAATGCATTGAAAGCTCTAAGAATCACAGCTCCAGTACTGGCTGAGCTTTTGCAACAAGTAAGTTAGGCGTGGACCACGCCGTACCAAGCCGCTGCACTGATTCAGGTTTCAGGTTGAAGCTTGGTAAAAGAGAAGTGGATCAAGACCTAATCTGCGGGTTCAGACAAAAAAAAGGGAAATATGTGACTACCCTTGGTAGTCATCGATCTGGATGGTGTTGATGATTACATGTTAAAAAGACATCAATCACTCACACACTCTTCGGGCCACCAAGAAGCACCCATCATGATGATGTCGAAGAATGAAAAATACGTTTGGTGGAGCTTCCTGTAGAGTGCGCTGGTTGCTGATACCAATCAGAAAATGCTGAAGACTCTCACATGTGCAAGATTTCTTACTGGTCAACAAACTTTGTGTTCATGATGGCGAAGTAATGGTGAGGTTATTGCCATTTTTGAGTGCCCGAATATAGAGCTCATGACTTTTTAACCAATCTGATAGAGTTTGGAAAGATAGCGATGACGTGACAATCACGAATCTTGCTTGGAGCCGAACCTGGAGCACCGCCAATGGTCTCTGGAACAGTGCTTAAGGCTTGCGGTTTTGGCCAGATGATCAAGTGATTGGCTACCTTCGTAGATATGCAGTTGTCAATGACTACCGCTTGTCAACTTGACAATGTCAAGGAGCACAACGCATATGTGTGCGAATTTTTCGGATCGGATTGGACGACGAGCTAATCAGTTACTGTAAGCCTCCCCGCCCAAGTCGACACGTTTCCCTGCGCGCAGTGGCGCAACGTGGGTGTGCGCGCAGATCGCCGCAACAACGTTCGCCCAAAACTTTGCGTGTGTTCGGTTCAAGGCGAAGAGCCATCTTTTGGCATTGCAATCCAGCGCAAAGGAGTGGGCAACGTATGCAGGCAGATACATGCACATGGCCACAAGATTGTCCAGAATCGTGCTTCTGCTCCGCGACGTGGAGCTCGGTCTCCAGTTCTATCGCGACGGGCTTGGGCTTCTCGTCGACGCACAAGGTACGAATTTTGCGCGCCTTCGCGTTGGGACTGACACTGCGTTGGAATTGTGCGCAGCTGAGAGGTACGTGACGTGCACTGAGTCAACGTTCCCATTTTGATCGCAGTCTTACATCGCGTGGGTCAACTAAACCTCGTCAACGTATGCAGTGAGTCCCAGTGTTCGACTGGCTACTCGCCATTTCTCACGTTTGAAGTGGAAGATATGGACAAGACCATCCCCCAACTCGTTCGACACGGCGCTGTGTTGGACGGTGCCATTCGTTATGAATCGTATGGCAAAATTGCTGCCTTACGGAGCCCGGATGGGCATATGGTAGGTTTATTCGAGACGGCCGGTTTGCCAAATGACGGCGACACTGCCGTGGCAGCTGCGAGCGCAGCAAGGCGGCACTTGAAAGAACACGATTCGAAAACGTAACCACGCTTCTCATGCTCGAGAACACTCATATATTGCAATATTGAATTTTCTTTACACAGATGTAAGGAATGTGGCAGTAACATTGCTCAAGATGAGCTTGCTGTTTAAGTTAGGCGTTTTCATGTGCAGATTAGATCTCGAGAATGGTAAGGATGGACAGAAGAATGCATCATTGATAGCGCAGAAAGCAATGCTTGGTGACTATGCAACACAGAGGGGAGGAAAAACACAAAGAGCTCAATTCGCTAACTGAACAAAAAAGAAACAAATACAGGCGAGGGATCAACAATTGTTCTACTCGTAGAAATGCATTCCTTCCTCCAGTATGTCATCAAAATAGTCCAGCAGTATTTGCAGTGGCACTATCCCTGAGGCTCCGTGCTCCCCCAGTACCGGAATGCATTCTACATAACGCTCGTGCAGGCGAAGACGGACGAAGTACGTATTGCCATCGTCGTTTTGTTGTTCATACAGTTCAAAAGCCAGATTAGCTGCAAAAGGACTCATCGCGCTCAGCCCGGAGCGGTATTGTGGTGAATCAATGGCCATTCCATTACCTTCGATACCAAGCAGTATTAACAAAGGTACTAGGGTCTCCGCATGAGCAAAGCGCAGGTCGGCGGCATGTACGTCGGGGTCACCAGCCCGTGCAGCACTGGCGCGCAATGACTGAGCCAGATCGGCCACAAGCGGCGCTGCAACGGCTCTGAATCGATCAAGTTGCTGAAAGAACGGACGGTGATATTTCTCAAATAGCTCGAGAATGGCGGTGTCCTTTGGAGAAAGAACCTGACAGAAGGCGCTGCGGTCAAACCTTCCATGAGCGTTCTCAAATGCTCCTGCTTCGGCGACAGAGCGAATAAGGCTGGGCTCCATAGATTTGGCTGCACCTAAGCCTTTTGAGATGCGTTTTGCGACCTCAGTAGCGATTGGGAGCAGAGGGCCTCGTGATAGATGGCGGAGTGTGAGTGCTTTGTGGTGAAGAGCAAACTGGGCGTATTCAACATTGTGATCAAAATAGCGTAAAACTTTGTCTCTTCCGCTGGGCAATATTTCAAGCAGAGCTTCTTCATCCGTTGACGCATCAGAACTGTATTCGCTGGCCATTGATTGGTTGTATTGCTCGAAGTCACTTGGTAATACTTCAGGAACTTCAGATTGCTCTGAAGATTCGCTGGGAATCGATGGTGGAGGAGTGGACGGTGGGGTGCTTTCCTCAACAACCAGAGTATTGGGCTGCGGCAGTCGGTGTGTTGAACATGTGTGTCGGTAGCCGTCCAAAAAGGCGCGGGCAGACGATATGGCTCTGGCCTTGTATGAGGAGCGAAGTCTGACCGTGTTACCCACCGCATGCAGAGCGCGAGCGTACAGACGAGCGAAGCGTGAGCCGATGGCGTGTAACTCTTGGTGACCGTGAGAAGTGAGAGAACCTGGACTTGAACGGTACACATCAAGCTGTGCGGACCACTCGTGCAACCAGAGGGGAACGGGCGAGAGTGCGGCGTGCAACCAGGCCTGCAAAGCGGTTATGCGTTGAATACAGCTGTTGGTTGGATTTCGGGTGCCATGGCGAGCGATTAGGGAGACATGTATTAAGCGGGCTGACTGATGATGGTGCGTGTGGAGGGGTTGAAGGGAGGATGGGTGGGGATATGGGGTCTTGGAGCCGAAGTCTAGAGTGGTGGAATACGATGGCACGAAGTGGGTACAAGCGCGGGGCTGTGGTCTGGTGAGACGTGTGGATTTTGATTGGGGGCACGAAGGGTTTTGGGTGAGCGGGAGTTTAGCGGCGAGCTCCTGGAACACTGCAGCGACGGAGTCCAGGCTGGGAGACGATGTAAACGTACGAAGGGGATGCGGCTGACGCGGAAGGAGGGGAAAGGCGTAGAGGTGAGGGGTGACTGGCTGGTGGTGAAAGGCGGCAACGGAGCAGTGATCAGATGGAGCGAGCGCGTCGTCGTCGAGGAGATCCATATCAACCAGCCAGCAGGGAGGAAGGGGGCGGGCGAGGGATGAAGAAGGTGCAGCGGAGGTGAGGTGGGATAGGAGAGGATGTTAGGGGGCTAGCTGGCAGTAGCTGGGCGAGAGTGCGAGGAGGGGAATGGGGCAAGGCGCGTAGCGATGGAGGGGGCTGGGTCTTAAACCAGAGTGACGTCATGGGAGCAGATAGCCGACTACGCGGCTTTCAAGTGGTTTCAACGCGGTGGTGCAGCCGGAGTGCAGTGCGGCGCTGGGCCGACGCGGGGCGCGTGCCGCGCGCAACGCCAATCAGCAATCGCCCGCTGGCACGTGGCGCGCGTTGAATGCGCGCTGCTTGCGATTTGTTGAACGCACTCGCGCAGCGCTATTTTTGGGCGCTGGAGCAACCGAGTGTCGTGCGCGCGCGCACTTGGGGGAATGTCTCCACACGCAGGCGGGTGGAGTGCGGGAGCGTTTTTGGGGGGAGGCGTGTCCTTAATTCGGACGCGAGGAGGCGGTGCGCCGAACGTTTGCTGAGGTTGGAGTTGGAGACCTCTCCAAGCTGGAGGGCGGCGGCTGCGAAGCGAATACTTTTCTGTTGGGCGCGCGATTAACGCTGTGCCGCCATGGCGCTCATTATTTTGACGAGCTGTGAGGTATCATAAGCGCTTCCGCGAAAGACGAGCGCTTGAGAGGAAGGGGCGTGGGCTCGGCACCTTTGACGACTTGTAGCCGCGCACGCACAATGAAAGCCACTCTGTAATGTTATGTGCGGCGTGGTCCAACCCTCTTACCTCTTACCCGCCGTTGCCGCTTTGCTTCCTAATCGACAGCGCTCTGTCTGCTTTGCAGGTCGGCGAGTCTATCCGGCCTGCTCACCTCATAACATTAGTTGCCGCGGTTATAATCATGGAAACTCGTGGTTCTAGTGTGGGGACAACTGTCCACACTGACTTTCTTGCGTGCTTGTTGGACACCTGCAACCAGTGCTTCTGCAGCAGCACCCGTGCGACACGGGCAACAGCTCAACTTTACAGGCTGTAGTCTACAGCATGGTCTACAGCAGATACAGTATCTGCAACAGCTATCTTGTCTACACCAACGATGGCCCTGACGGAGCCAATTTTCGTTGCGTGGGCACCACACATCTCCACCAATCTCGTGCACCTTCGTGCAGATCCTCCTGCCCCGCTTCACGTTTCGTGCCCCACGCAACCAACAAGACATCGGCGCGGGCCATCTCCTGTCTTAACTGTTTCTCATCAGCCCTGAAGGTGCATTCTCGAAGTCCGTAACTTCATGCGTAGCTTGTTTTGTGTTGTTTCGCAGGCTGTGGTTAGAATCACGCTTGCTGTTTGGTCTCAGGGAGATGAGGCTGTATGAGCTTCAGCGATGCCCTTTCCGGTGCGGTCCACTCACGTTTAGCTATATGTTGCTCTCGACAGCCTTCTGGCACTTCTTTTAACATAATGTTCTCTGTCAGAACCATCACAACAGTCTGCGATCTCGCTCATCTCTGTTAGCAGGCCCAGTATGCAAGCCCTTAAACATACATTGTGTCTACCTATTCAACTTGGTCCGCACCCTAGCGTGTACATCATGTCACGCCCATTTCTTTAAACTTCCGCGTACGGGAGTAAAAAATCAACCTTGGCAAGCAGTCTCGTAACCTACAAGTGCGTACCAGTGCCCCGTACCTGTACCGAACCAGCACAGCGCTATGTCTGCCAGACGTTTTTCATTCGCGTGTCCGATGCAACTCGAGATCGCTTAATCGGCTTACCACCGGTAATCATTCCTTCCCTCCCAGCATCTGCCGGGTTGTCGAGCACCAATCGCTCGTCTCATAAGTGAGGGTTAGTTTCGATGTCTCACTTTTTTTTGAACGGTATTGGATGGCTTGAAAAGCTTGCACAAATATTGCTTCGCAAAACACAAGAGCTTTTGATGGCTGCGAAACAAACATTTAAAGTTGAGGATATCTATTATGGGTGAATGATACTCCAGGAGCCGCTCCGTAACGTACCGAACCTCGATAGACACGCACATCTTGTCAACCATTCTGCCTGTCTCTCGAACTGTTAGAGTTCTTGAGGAGTTGTAGAAGCTTGTCTACTTAGCAACATGAAATTTGACCTGTTTAGTCCCTACAGCTCTCATCACATTTTGGATTAGTTCTCTCATATCTCCCGATCTAGAACTGACCATTCACTGTTGCTCTTTTTGAGTGCTGCCTTTGTCGAGACTCAACTATTCGGTCGAAATCGATACCACTTGTGACGATTCGTTACATCGCGGAACCATTACTTTGCTAGTGATGAGAGAGATTCCCTTAAGAGAGTACTATCATGCGCACTGCCTTCGTGTATCGTCTTCTCACTCTCATGTGTCGAAGTTTGGAAAAAAAGTTCATACGTATATTGGTACTCCACTCAAAGAAACGCCTTTCCTCGAAGTATACTCTTTCGAGTGGTAGAACGAAGGGGAATATCGTTTCTATAAGGAGTAACAAGCTCTTTTGCCCACTGAACAAGTTCTCACCGTGCTATCCTGTTTATATTAACAACGTAGTAAGTGCCCAGTAAGTGTGTAAAGATGTACACTGCCGCCAACAGTTTCACATTCTGATCAATGTCTGCAAGGTAGAGAGAATCCACTAGTCCACTAGTAGGAGTTCCGTTTGTTTCACTATTTCTTGTTTGGCTTCAAGCGCGAATATGAAATTAGGCACAACAACTTCCTTACAACTTCCTTCCGTTCCCTGTCTTCGCATTAACTCATTACAAGCGAGAAGATATAATCGCTAGATGATGGCAGAGCCATAATCGCGATATGCAGTTGTTGCGGTTGCTCGCCACGGATCGTGAAAAAGAATATTCCAGGTGCGATAAAAGAACGATGCTTAGAACAAATCGATAATCAGCACACTTTACAAGCGAAGAGAAGCAACGTCGAAATCCAACAGTAAAACGAAATAAGCTCTCGAGAACGGTTCGGGCCTCAAGTGTTCCAAGCTTTATTCAGTGAGATAGTACAGAAGAGGAAATCCAACGACGACAGACGCTATATAACATATAACCCCGTTTCTCTGATCCCTTTGTTTAGCCAGAAGTCGCTCCGACACTGGATATGCTGATAATGAGTTAAATCGCTCGCCGCTTGCGTTAGTACAATGCAAGATATTCTCTCATGGTCATGCGGGTTCAAAGAACGTACCTTCTCCAACTTCTCTTTCAAGACTTGTCTGTGCGCCGGACGTGGAACGACGTGATATCTGTTGGAGATGACGACCCGATCTTAAAAGTTGCGCAGCCCTCGCGATTTTAATCAGCATTTTGGATGAATGTCCTCTCGCTATTGTGCCTTTGTTGGATCGAGCTAACCTTGTAGAAAGACAAAAACACAACGTGACACTCGGTGGAGTACAAGGGCAAATGTTTTTGCCCGGCAAAAGTCGCACTCTCTGCTTTGTACTTCGCTCGTGTGAACTCATCAACCGTGAAATGAAAAGCAGATACAAATAAACTAATAATTGAGGCAACAAATAAAAATTATAAGTTTTAATTGTAGTTCTTGAGCAAGACGAGGATGTTTGCGAGGTATGAACTCAAGCGAGGAACGAAGATGACTATACATGGCACAACTCGTATCGAGGTTTCTCAATGTAACGGCTGAATTCACGTATCGGACATAGACTGGTGACCCGTTCTTAACAAGCGTGTATTCAAGCCTGAATCATGTGAAGCATGATAAAGGTTTTCAAATGTTTGAGAAAACAACTTAGAGACATAAATTATGATCAACCAGCGATTGAGGCGGTTGGTATTGTACGCGGGTCAAAGTTTCGAGACGAAGAGAAGCGGGTACAGCTTTCTTCACTGTTTTGCCTTCCCCAGAGAAGTCGCTGGAGAGTTTTCTGTTGGATGATCTTGCGAAGAAACGTTTTCTTGAATCCACTCCAGTATTAGTCTAGCCGGTTTCTCCCAATTCGAGTACAACATCAAATCGTGCGGGGCGTTCTGTATCACTTTGAGGTCACCGTCCCAAAACTCTGCTGTTTCTTGATTCGCTTCTTTATCAACAATGTGATCATCTGTGGCACACACAATCATTACTTTACCGTCATACATTCCAGTACTCTGAACCGCTGTGTTGAGAGTGCGAGTGTTAAGAGTAAGTTTGGTCTTTTTGAACTGCTCCATATATTCTTGCAGTCTCTGATCCCCTTCCAGCTCCTCTGAGAAACCATCGCTGTCTATCTTCGAAAAAAACACTTCGCGGCAGAAAGGAAGGTCCCTTTTCGCAGATTGGCGTATGAACCCAAGGCTAAGTCTTAACCAATTCCATAGTCCCAATTTACCAAACAACCGTCTTATTATGGAGGAGTTTCCAGAGGGTGGTGTGGATGCCATTAAAATCAACCCAGCTACCGACACGGATGAGTTCTGCTCTATCCATTTCTGCATCAAGAAGCCACCCATACTGTGAGCCACAATTATTGGTGATGCTGTGCCTACCAACTTCGGTATGGCTTCGTTAAGGTCTTTCATATGCTGACTGAGTGTAGTTGAGGAAGTTTGATCTATCTCAGATTCCCCAGAACCACGAAGTGAGATCGCTTTCGTGACAAACCCATGATCAGCGAAATACTGCTGGAAATACTTGAAGCACCATGCACCGTGCAAAGTGCCATGCACAAATAACAAAACTGGAGCATGGCTTTGAGCAGAAGCCCCTATGTCCGGCTTCAATGGCACGTCGATCACTTCCATTCTCAACCCCGTTTCCAAGGGAAGTAATCGTGCAGCGGGAGCCCGCCTGAAAGTTCGCCTTTGCCCGCATGATAGCGCCCGTGTACGAATTGGAACAAGAGGAACACCAACAAAGCCGTAGAGTGATGCATTCAACAGCGAATGATTCGATTTCATTTGGGTCGCATTTCTTGAGAAACCTGGAGGAAGCATGAGTGCTGTTTCAAAATCGATTATCGTTTACGAAGGTAACTCGCTCGATGGACTCTGTCTTCGCTGGCAGCCAGTTTTCCCGAATGGGACATCAAGAGGTGTTCGCTGAGGGGCGAAATCACGGTCTGAATGTACGCCGGCTATGTTTACCTCGGTCATGAGCACCTCGCTCATAATCTCGACCTCCATTTCGCCCCATATGATACCGCCTAATTATAACGAAAACTGGTATCCTCGAGCTTTTTCGAACGAAACGAATTATAAACTCGAGATGCACGATAATTCGCAAAACGCCCTTGGTAGTTCGAAGATGGAACCGAAAATTCGGAACTTCAAAATCTAGCGAACAGTCCGACTCTGATTCTGATCGGAGCCCCCTGGACAAACTGCGTAGATAATTGTATGATACAGCATGAGTTAGAACTGCTAGTCGCCAGCTGCTACCTTCGTATCACTGGTACTGGCTCCATTTCTATTGTTCGATTGTTGAAGGTCCACCGCGTTTTTCGTGTCCGACACATCATCTGGTTCTCTGTTGTACGAAGGTAGAACCGGTACTTTCCAATAGGGACAAGAGAAGGTCTAAATTGCCATTAGACCGAACCTCATGTTTGAGCTTTTGCCCAAAGATGTTGCTTTGTACATAATCTCAATATATGTTAAGCATGCTGGATCCGACGATATATTTAATCTTGCTATGGCCTCTGAGTTGCTCAAATCGTATGTCATTCATGTTATGGGATACAAACTACCGGAGATACGCGCAGGGGAGCATGGACCATTAGAATGGGCGTTGTTGTTTCGAGGTAATATTCTTGAAGTGGAGATTCCGTCAGAGCTGGATTCCCTCGAGGAGAAGTACGAGTTCTATTCACTTGAACTGAACACGGTAGAGAAGGCCACGATAAACTCTATCTCGTCATTTCCATACGTTCTTCCAAAAATGCCAAACCTTCACTCACTGACTTTGACTTGCGACATTCCCTCTCCAACTCATGGCTCGAGTGTACGTTGGGTATTTTTTGTTACCATAACTAAACCGCTGCAGGTTAATTGAAACGTTGGAAACGAAGCTAACATATTTGCTTTCGGATGAATGAATTTCGACACAATATATTGTTCGTCAAAGAGCAATAATTTTATTGTACGTCAGAAAGAAAGTCTGAAAGAAAGACATTGAAGACCGATTTGATAAGGACCTCTCATCCATAATGTCGCTAACTAAATTCGCAGGAGACTTTTCTTGTGAGCAAGTTGTCCAGCCTTCCCTTAACAGAACTTTTTCTTGACTGCGAATGTCCCCATTCAGAAACTGATTCTAAGTGTGTTCAGTCCGTTATCTTTAGTGCAAGTATTGGTGGTGAAACGCAAGAGTGGCAGAACAGAACAGTGAAAAGGTTATCGCTTTCGTATGGTGAACACTGCAGGTTTTGGAACACTGGAAGCCGCCAAATCGTTTCGGTGTTCCCATCCATAGAGCATCTGACATGCCTCAGGGCGCCACTGGAGGTCCCTAGAATAGACGAAGTCCTCGACCACGTACACGAGATAAGCATATGTTCAAAACGAGGTTTCTTTTCTGGTGGATCTCGATTCTTTTTTGAGAAGCTTATGAACAAACTCGTGACATTGGAGTACACTCATTTGCCAGTGTCAAATGAAGTCTTAGGAGTTCTAAATGGATGTAATACTTTGAAGCACCTCAAACTGATGTTTGCAGATGGTGCAGAAGAGAGTTTGTTTTATCTCGTCGCTCACCTCAGAACACTGAGTATTTCTTGGGGCCCCTGTCGAACGACCAATGAGTCTGGAGGTCGTGTTTTCTATTCACCTGAGAGGGGTGTGCTCCCAAGTTTGATTGAAGCTGCACCCAAACTCGAAAAGCTATGCTGGTGGCATGTGACTTTGCCTTGCGATGATCTACTCAAAGCACTGAAACTCATCGGTCGCGAGCTCCATTCCCTCGAGCTATCTCTAGAGCATCAATGTGTATGCCATTGCCAGTATTTCATTGTGATTATAAATGGGCTATCCATGTACAACCCGCAGATTCGAACTGTGAAACTAGGATTTTGTTGCGATGGACGATATGAACTGTGTCCTTGTAGGAATGATGTTTCTCTGTTTGAAAGAGACTTATCTGCTTCTGTGCGTATCTTATCGAAGCATGCTCCGCTTCTTGATACAAAGGCGATCTATATTGCAAAGAACCGCATCATGCGAAACCGTATCACAAATTCGGCTGCCACAGGGTAGTAGAACTAAGCCCAAAGCCTTTTTTTGCTTGGAGCGGTGAATGTTTCATGCTAAAAAAAAGAGTTATGGTAACCACTACAATATCAAGAGCAGCAGTAGAATAGGATCATTGTGTTGGCCTTCCTAACGAGCTCGTTTTCTTTCCCCTCTCTTTTTTTTCAGCACATAGAAAACGAGCGCTTTCCGCAGTAAGTCGTAATTATACGAGGAAAGCGCTCGTTTTCTTTATAAGCAACCTTCTTTGCTCTCTCTCTCTCTCTCTCTCGCCCTCTCTGTTTATGAGCACTTAAGCTTGATTACAACTTACTGCGGAGCGTCTTTGTCGAAAAAGCCCTCTCTCAATAGAAAGGCCAACACGTTCCTCGTTCTGTACACCCCGCATCGGAACAAGTTATACAGATTGGTGATGCAGGACGATTGGAAGCGAACATAACTCTGCCAGCTCACGGCATGCTTGTGGAGACAACGGTTGTTGAAAATGAACGGTTGTTCTCGCTCACGCCAGTTCGGCAAGAATCGACAACCACCAATGCCAATTCATTACTCTGCTTTTTGCGGAACCGAAATTGTAAGTAGGACCGTTAAAATATCCACGGGTTCCGACACAAGTCTTCGACATGGTGAAGGCAAGAGGGGTGGGAACCACGCCCGTGACTCCCAATGCCAGGTGATCTACATGTCTCCATGATTTGCACCTTACGCCATCTAGTGATTCGAATCTCGCTCACGAAGCAAAAGAAGAAAGTTTTGGCGCGCCAGACATCCCGTGTTGGATCCCGTTTTCTGGTGCTACACCAAAGGCGAGCACGGGAGCTACCCGGTTCACTATCACCTAGCATTCCAGCACACGACATTCAAAACTTCCGATGCCTGGGCGGCAAGAGGAATCACGTATTGGTTTTATGGTGTTTTCGTTTGTTCTCGCGAAGCAATCGAATTTTGTCGTCATCATGACGCACTTTGCCGTGCACTGCGGTTCACCACACGCTTTCACAGCGTAGATTTTGGCGTTTTGGACGATAACTAGAATGTTGTGGTAGAGGTATCGATAGATATGGATATAGGGACGGGCGTTGTAACTCTTGCAAACCGAACGGAAAGAGCGGCAAGCGCCTCCTATGCTGATGTCTTTAAGGAGCTGGGCGAAAGCCATTTGCTCTTTTGACGGCGCTTCAATGTGGCATATGTTGACAAGTACTAGTCGGCATCAATGGACTGAAACTATCTCCTTCATGACTTTCTTCCTCCGCGTACCGATAATGGAGGAGGGTTGGTCCCCATGAGTCATGGTGACCATGAAGGGTCGCGTTTATTCTTAACGAGTCGAAATAAGAACCTCAGGCTTCACCAGTGTTAATGGGGAAGATTACGGAGCTTTGAAATGTAAGCCAATCTGTCTCCGAGCCCTCTATCTATGATATACAGGCGTTTACTTCTCCCTTTGATTTAACCTTCATGGCAGCCTTCTTCTGTTTCAGCTCCAAGGAATCGTCTTTCAGCCTCTTATCGTAGGGAATGTGTCGACCTTGAATGTGGTCAATTACGAAGTTCCTTGGTCCCCGAAGTTCTTTGAATGAGTTCGATGACAGCTGTGTTTCGTGTTGTGATCGGTGGGACATGATTTCGTCTTGGTCTCTTAACACAGTCTTCAAGATTGACATTTTCGCAACCTCTCCAGCGAAGTCTTTGGCAATATCCGAATTGGCTCTCTCAAAAGATGTGCGCCTTGGGTCGCTTGGGGTGGTTACAGGGGGATTAAAGTCACGTTCAAACGTCTGTGGAAAATGCAATACAGTTCTTGGATATATACATTCATACAAAAGAAGAGGTACTGGAGATGCCATCCTGTACTGCGGTCTGCCGTTCGAGAAGCAGCCTCTATCTATTCTGGCATCGTCTAGCAAGCGTTTGATCACGTCTGGGGTCTCATTTCTCAAGCCAATGTCAAATAACACTGCAGTCATACATCTAACTTGATGCCAGAGAAAGGCTTGGCCCTTCACAAAAAAGTAGTAAATGGTATACTCATCGTCTTTTTCTTCTCCAAGCGGAGAATCATCATGCATTCGGCGGATTTCCACGGTAAACATGTGTCGTTCAAAGTTTGTGACATTCTCATCGATACGACAAAAGTTTCGAAAATCATGCGTACCTTCAAAGAATGAGGCTCCTCGGCGCATTGCGTTGATGTCGAGATCACCCCTTGGGAAAAAGTACTTGTAGGATCTATGTGCCGCATCGAAACGAGCAGAAAACTTTTGTCCAGGTCGTCGAATTGGAACCGTTTCCTTAATTCGTCCCTCTCTTACGGCAGTCCAGTACTCTCGTATTGGCAAAGGATCTCCTTCGTACACGGCAGGAAAAGTGGAAGTACCATCCGACACTGGGGTCCATCCCGTACATCGAATGCCCTGGGGAAGGGTGCCATTGATAATCTTCACGTAGTCAAGCTCCATTTGACCCGTTGACGGGGGTTTCAAATTGCTTCGGACACGAAGTCCAACTACTTGACATGCAGCTGACACCCCAACATCGGTTCGACCCGCTCGCGAATAGTCGCAATCGGCGCGCGAAGAGATAAGACGAGTCTTCTGCAAGGACGAAAACAAATGAGCCTCCACGGTGTTGTCTGAGTCAATTTGTGAGGCGAAACCATGGAAACGCCATCCTGTATACATGATTCGCAAAGCTATATGTCTTTGTCCGTACCGGTTCATGTCAAATTGGCGTGGTTTCTTGCGAGGCGGCTCGCCGTTCGACGCTCTTCTCTTAGCTTGTGGCATTTCGATGCTGTTCTGGGGAGCCGAGGGAAGAAGTCGAGTCAGAGCGAGGGAAAGCAAATCGTCGCGCGACATGGCACGAAGTTGCTTTTCGGTCAGGTTGAGGCGAGGAGGCATGGTTGTTACCAGTCTCAACAATTTGGATATCTGCCACATATGATTTCATGAATGGGACGAGGAATTGTGCTCGAAAGGCTCCTCTTTATAAAACAGCAAGATCAAAAGTTGTTCGAATATCTCATCAAAGGCATTAGCGTCCCGCTGCCTGGTTTAACGGAGACGGTTCCTCCAACTGCCAAGAGTTATGTGTGTTATGTTACGTTATACTGTACGTTGATCGTCCTCTTTGAGCATGAGGGTTACCTGAGTTTACAGTGCTGTAAGCTGGAGTCTCAGCTCCCTGTTTTTCTGATCAAAGCCTCTCTGCATATGTTCACGTAGAAACTGGGAATTCACTCTTGTCGGCTCCTGCTCCTTCAAGGAGCTTCCGTGTCGCAGATTCACCCGTGACGAATTCAAGCTCCCGAGGAGTGTTGATGACCATTACAACCGACTGCTTTTCGGAGCCTTCTTTTGAGATTTGCGTGCGGAGAAACTTATTTGGAGAAAAGAGGCGCTGAAATAAGCGTTACCGTTGAAGCTGTTAACCCTTTTTGTCCGTTCAGAGGCTCTGCCGCACAGCCCACCAAGAGGTAAACGAACTTCTACTGCTCCAGTTTCATTGCTGTTACGGATCACTGAGGGCGGTATAGGGAAACGGTCCACGTGTGGTTAAGTGATTTTCCTCCTAGAGCCTCGCATTCTCAAAGAAGAAAAGTAGTGCTGAGGAGGAGCACTTGGAAGGACCTCAGTCTGAACATTTAGGGAAAGCCGGCAAACTGCAACACAGAGGAAACGCTTGGGTCACTTTGTCCGGACGAACAAACGGACCGCAATGAATAACAACAGAAGGCCTCGGGGTTCAAGAGCTACACGCGCGAGGTCGACAAGACCGGCATCTAGGGGCACGACTCGTACTGTAACAATGGCGGATGCACAAACACCTACACTGAGATTGCAGCTACATCGGAGGCGCAGAGTGCGCTGGTCCTCTGATACACATGACAATGAGCATGATGGAAAACGTAGTTCCAAGAGTTGTTGTGTGTTTCATAAGAAACGAGCTTGGGACGAAAGCTCATCGGAAAGCGAAGTGGGTGAGGATGGCGGCAGTAGCAATGGTGATCATGAGAACAAGAGTGATAGTAGCAGCAGCAGCAGCGGCGGCCCGGCGACGACGAGGCGACGAGTGCCCTCAAACGCAATTGTGGAAGATTCTTACCCTATGGAAGATAAGGGAGAGGAGGGAGGAGGATCTGGGCGACAAAATGAGATTAGAGCGGAAAGCGAGTGAGTGACAGTGATTTCGAAAGGATCTACGTATAAGGGTGAGTGGGTTTGTAACAATGTTACATGTCATGTCGCAGTCTGCGACTCGCAGACAACGATGAATGGCGGCATTCCAATACGGGCAAACGCGAATCATGAAACATGGAAAGTGAGGAGAGGAGAGCCAGCCTTTTACTCCGCAACCGTGTTTTCATTCTCTCTCCCACTTGCTTCGATGATTAGAGTTCCAAGTCACCTGGTCACATAAATCCCGTCCGCGACCGTTTTCAGCACTGTGCCATATGTACTGCTACAAGGGTAGCGTTTAACCTTCTACTCAGTACGATGAGGAGCGCTGGCTATCAGCGACTGATAGCCACATGAGCAGGCGATTGATCTTCTGGCTTGGTACAACACCTCTATTACCAATTAGATGGATGTATCTATGATACACGCGCCGACTGAATAAATCATTGGCTGATACGCAATGGTGCTTCCACTTGGGGCGTGATGATTGGTGCGGTGAATGGCACGCGCACAACTGGCGCCCCGACACCGTTCATAACGACGACTCACGTGAATTGCCGAGCGAAAAGCGGTTGTCAACCGCAATATCTTCTCGATTTATCACCTCCTCGAACAAGTGCGGCCGCCCGATCATGTCGCCCCAAACCGCGACGCCCCGCTCCCTCTGTTACTGCAGTCTACATCGCAACTCCCTTTGACCTTCGTCGCTTTGGCGCCCCTCCTTGTAGTCGGCATCATGAAAACCTACGCCTTCGCATCTCCAGTGCTCGTGGGAGGCCCAGGGAGTCTATTCACTGCCTCCAGAGCCGTGCATTCCTTAGGAGTTGCCCGACAACAACGAATCAACTCTTCGCGCGTCACAGCTCTAATTTCGCTTCACCAAGAAAGCCATCCCCAAACCTCTGAAGCAGTTAGCCCCAGTCGCTTGGAAAGCGTGGACGGACTCAGATTCTTCGAACGCGCAGACCACCTCGGCAATTCACGTCAGGTTCCCTCTCACATCATCGAAAACCTAAAGACCTGGCATAAGTCTTATGGTATGGCCGTCGCGAAAAACCCACTCTTGGGAGAGGATCCCGATGAGTTCACGGAGGCCATGTTCTCAACCCTTCTAGAGCTCTGTCGAAGGACTATAGAGGACCCATTTGATTTTTCTTCGTATCATCGGCGAATCCGTCATCCATTCGATCATTACAAGTTTGGTTTTGACTTCTCCAGCGCTCTTCTTAATAGAACCAACAGTTCTGTCCTCGGAATTGAAAATATTCGTCAAGCCCAGAATTACGTGATGCAAGGTCATAATGTCATCTTTTTGTCCAACCATCAATCCGAAGGTGACCCATACGCTATTGACTTCATGTTGGATTGGATTGCCGGTTGCGACAGACAATTTTGCGAAAAACTAGTGTTCATGGCAGGAGACCGTGTACGGAATGACCCCATGGTTGCTCCTTTCTCAGCTGGTCGTAACCTGCTCACCGTGTATTCAAAGAAACATATGAATGATGAGCCCGAGCTCCGAGATCACAAACTTTCCCATAATATGCGAACGATTGGGGAGACGCAGCGTTTGTTCAGGAAAGGTGGGAAAGCGCTGTGGTTCGCCCCTTCAGGCGGACGAGATAGAAGGAGCAAGGAAACAGGAAATGTGGAGGTTTCACCTTTCGATGAGGGAGCGGTGGCCACGATGCGATTCACAGCCGAGAAGAGTGGAACCCCATGTCATTTTTATCCAATGGCACTTTGGACGTACGATATGCTTCCCCCACCATCCAATGTTGGCGGTGCCGAAGTCGGGGAG
The DNA here is from genome assembly GCA_030374735.1 of Gracilaria caudata. NCBI lineage: Eukaryota > Rhodophyta > Florideophyceae > Gracilariales > Gracilariaceae > Gracilaria > Gracilaria caudata. Next base: position 16,918 of record JASCIV010000053.1, read on the forward strand.
GAAAGAGTCGTCAAATACACGCCAATGCGAATGTATTTGGGAAAAGAGATCGAATGGAGTCAAGCTGCCCCCTCAAATATTGAGGACAAGCACGAGAAGAGAAAAGCTCGATGTATGTACGTGGAGAATCTTGTTTTGGATGGATATAGACAAATTGGAGGGTATGAGTTTTGACCATTGTGGCCATATTGTAGACATAGTTCGTTTCATATTCTTGCAGCCCTACAGAAACATGCGTTGTGCTAGAGCTTGTGGGCTCTCGGTGGCCCGTCACTCTCCACTTGTACAAGCACTCTTTGTCGGCTTTTCGTTCTAAATGTTTTCTTTGTTCATCTCAGCCCAAGCTTTCCTTCGTTCTCGTCTTATACTCACACGCTTCACTCCCTTGAGGAATAGTCGTTGTGCTTCGTGACTCCAAGCAGAAGCATGATCCCTGAGTAACAAACCATTCCACGCTTGATGATTGGAGCCTCAGACCAGGAAACGAGACAAACAATTTGGCTTTAACTCCCAATCGACGAGGTGGCCATTTCTTTGGCATACGCATTCAATATCTGTGGTGCTGAGGGAAACTGCAACATGCTAGAAGAGGAGTACAACAAACATTTTGATGACGGTGTGCTCCGCATTGTGCTCGCTACTGTGGGTGACAACTCGGATAAATGGTGTCACTGCACTTCGCCTACAACTCCATATTAACAAAGAAAGAAATCATTAACGATAAGCTGTGTAGGTCTCAATTCTTGTTCGAGAGTCGTTTTCAATCGGAGTTGATTCTAGTTTGACCCCCTCGGTCTTTCGACGCTTGGCAGGATGACTGGTGGGAAGTGATTCCAGAACGCCAGTCCCGTTTTTGAACATAGTAGACGCCTTGTCTTCTAATTCATACATGTCGAGAAGAATCTTGCAGATCTCTTCAACACGGTTGAGGTTAGTCTTGAAGAATTCATGCCAAGCAAGGATCCGCTTTCCAGTGGCGCGTTCAATGGTAGTCCCGTCTGGCAGAGGATGATTGTGAAGCTTGGCGGACATGAAGAAAGCTGCTGTGGCAACTTCCTTCGCATCGTATCTAACGTGCAGGTATGTTCTAAATGAGTCATTCAAAAAGTTCCAACCGGCTTGAGTAATTGATTTCTGGACTTGATTACTCCCGAGATATGATTTGGTTAAAGTCCACAAATGCTTGTAGGGATGGTCAACTGTGAGATCAAAGTTTAGAACGCGCAAAACTTCGCGTTCCTTGTCCAGAATGTTGTTCTTCTCTTCATAATATCCAGGTGAATTCTCGAACAGGTCCATTCCTTCCGGAAAGTCCTTCGTGTTTCTTGTTCGCACTTTTACTGTCCAGTAGATGATATCCTTGAGACGCTTATGTGTTTCCTGGACCTTGCAAGAAAGGAACAGACAGGCGGCGGCCACAAGCGGTGGTGGATGATTGAGCATACTTTCCAGCATGAAGAAGCGCTGAAAGAATTTGATGGCGACTGACATTGTGAGCTGAGGGACCTGGAGTTCACGCCCGCACTCTTGAATAAACTGTGCGGTTTTTGCTATAACTTTGAGTTCGACATGTTCGGGAAGTCCTTGCACCCGCGAGGGAGTTTCTGTCACCTCTTCCTCCGTAAATAGCCAGGAATTGTCTTCTGATGTCTGAACGGGGGAAGAAGCCCCACCAATATGCTGATTAGGGCGTTTGATGCCCCGCCTAGAATCTTCTAGAGAAGCGTTATGTGGTCGTGACATGAAGGCGTTCGAATTGGAGCCTGGAAACGGAATTGATGCCAAGGTCCCAAACAGAGATGTACCTGCAAGTCAGCTCAAGCAGCTACACCCGGGGTGGTTGTGGCGCGTATGAATCTGTGTCGTTGATGAGAGCTCAACGTGGTCCACGGGTTTGTTGGGTAGGCTTCGACGTTGCGATATGGATGAGGGTCTTGTTAGAATGTTTTGCTGATAATGATGCAGTGTATGCGAGAAAGGCTGAAACCGGAGGAGATGACGGAAAATGTGGTGAGCAATGGAGATGTCGGCGCACTTTGGCGTTGCTTTCTATCTATCGTCCGACTTGAAATCAAATGGACGGTGTCAACTTGATGGCGGTGACGTTTGGCATGACAATGTTTCGCCAATTCGGTTTCCAAAAAAACTGTGCTCCGTGAAAGTTTGACGATAAAAAGTCCCACCATGCCGTATGTACAGTATCACCCTTGGTACCCTTGTTACAAACCAGGAAACTCGAATTGAATATGCAAACAGTATTTGCATATACAGTATCTATTATTTGCGGCAATCCAAGGAATGCAACTTGCATTTTGCAAGACTCTTCTGCACGGTCTGCGGTGGTGGCACTTGTGCCACCAGCTGTGATGGCAGCGATCCTCAAACTGCCCCGATTGCAAAGTTTTGATCGGCGGATGCAAGTAATGGAGATAACCTTCGTACCAAGGGTAGATACTTTTCCTCGTCTGCTTTCCGACATCCGAGGTGTTCTGCGAATCACTTGAAGTGATCCTCTGCGCGAGAGCTACTCCTGCCGCGCGGGCCACACCAGAATTGGTATTGTTTCTGCTCTTCCCACCGTCAGAATGGACCAGATTAACACTGCCCTCGAAATTGTGGACAACCTCGTTCCACAAGTGGTCTATGTTCCCGAAATGGTGACATCAGCGGCAGAATTCTGCAGCGATTATGTTACTTCACCTTCCTTTCCATACAGACTTCGAAATATAGAAATTGGGGACGTCGCTTTGTGGGAAGCCGCCATTGTCATTTTCTTACAGCCACTCATATGGAACTGCATTGCCAGATTCGAGTATTACACAAGGATACTTTCTAAGGTGTTCATCAAACCTATAGTGGGCGTCTATGCGCTTGCGCTTTGGATCTTTTTAGCTGGCCTTTATCGCGATGTTCTCTTTGTTGCAGCTATGCAGACTCAGCAGACTCTTCCTGCTTTAGGTAAAATCGAGTACCAGCTTGTTGGTATCGCTTGCATGGTGTTGGGTGCGATTCTGGTTTTCTCTTCGTTCTACCAACTGGGACTCACCGGTACATATCTTGGTGATTACTTTGGTATTCTTATGTCTGAGAAGGTTACAGCATTTCCCTTCAACACTTTCGATCACCCAATGTATGATGGTTCTACACTGATATTCCTTGGAAAAGCCATACTGTACGTCTGTAGCATTTTCGGCATGCCCGCACTGCCATGAAATCACATGCTGACTCTTCTTTCGCCCCATTAATGCTTTCAATGTCATTCTTTTTCTTTTCCTGATGAGCAGGGCACAAAGCCCAGCTGGAATACTGCTTTCAATGTGGGTTTACGTCGTTTACCGCATTGCTTGCATTTTTGAAGGGTATGGTTTGCGCTGGTTTCTGAATCGACATTACTCGCGCTCATTCACAGCAGATAGAACTAACTTTCTCACTTTTGGTTTTGCTCAGGTCATTCACCGAACATATATATGCGGCTAATCAGAAAGAAAAGGAGCAGTAGTCATGCTTCCATTCATCATTTTTGTTTATCTCTCGTTGTGTTTATGGGATTAGCATTGCCCACGAAGGTTTGATTGTCTTGCTACAAACTCACGTGTACATACATTCTAGAGAGAGAACAAAAGATGACATGAACGGAAATGCATGGGTTTTGGAATGCTTCGACTCTCTTCTTGATATGTAGTGAGATGGAATTTTCCTGTCATCTCTTTTGATATCGCAGAAGGAAGTTGACCACGGTTTCAAGATGCTTCTGAGCGGCTCTAGTTTTGCTCTGCATTTTGCAATCGTGCAGAGTCAAGTTTCTTCCTTGTTTCAAAAGCGATACCAAAAGACGGCGGCTTGGAGGGTAAGAACGCATTCATTTTCACAACCCAACGAAATAGCGGAGAAAATATTATTAGAAGAGTTTTTGAGGTTACGCAGAATTACAAACTGTTTAGATAAGTATGGGCGCAAACGTATGAACCCCCAGTGCCCTCATGAAAGCGTCAAAGGTTCATGTATAAGATGGCGTTCTCAGAAGAACGCCGGTCGTTCGGTGAGCTAGCAATCAACCACCGATTTCATCGCATCCTGCTGCGAGAACCAAAACAAGCAGCCAATATCTCTCTGTCTCTTATTTACGAATTCGCATGCGATCATATATAGATAGATAGATAGATATATATGTACAGCCAGTCTGCGAATGCTTCGTAGAATTCGTACGGACTCGTTGATCAGCGCATTGTTATACCCTTGTGATGATCATGTCCAAAGTTTGAGAGGAAGATTGTCCTTTCTGCATTTCAGCATACGTATGCCGGGGTAAGAGGGATAGCAACCCTTTTTAGTGCCGTAGAAACCCTCGTTTTTTGCAAGCTCGTGATTGGTGAGCCTTGCACTCGAACAATGTCCCTGAGCCCTCCTTTCTCCGCACTGATGTTCGAGGCAACTCTCGGAATGCATATCAGAACGTCACAGACACCCAACCCGTTGCGTTGCAATAAGCTTGGCTAAAGGAGTTTCCTACGTGAATATTGCCAACCAGTTACGAAGTCAAGAGTCTGCAAGTGCTTGAGGCCAGGCATACGTGCCATAGTTTGGTTTCAAGGACCGCCAAAACGTGTTCAAAAGGTCAATATGAGTACGCATGTTTCAGAAACGGAGCAGACACATGCTTTTGTGTGCCCCAGGGATGGGGAGCGATTGTCTTCCTTACTTAGGAGGTGTGTTCCAAAAGTTCAAACGAAGAGGGCCAATGCTTATAACAGGTTGAACAAGGCTCTGAAAGAGAGTAATGTTATGATGACAGGGCCTGAATCCCCTGATGGATTTTCAAAAAGGGACGATCCGTTTGATGTCTTCGACCCGGCAGCTCTGAGCTCGAAGGAATATCCAACAGTATGCGCTCATGTCACAGAAGATCTGAAGCTCTGCAGTGAAGCTATCATGAGATTAAGGGATTTACTTTCGGATTACAAGAGCATGAAAGAGCCACTCTGTGATACACCAGAACCCGAGGTTTCGACTGCAATAAAGTGGCTTGACTCACTACAAGACTTGGAAGAACAGAAGCTGTTATGTACCGTTTCTGTCCACGCAATATCTCGGAGCAATGCAGAAAAGATGAAGTCACAGCGGCACAGTGGCCCAACCTCGTCAACTTCATTGTTTGCGTCAAACAATCCGGAAGCCAAGCAAAAACTTGACGGATACGCGAAGCAGTTGAACAAAATCGATACTGACATTAACTTCCTGATGCAGGAAATCATGGAATATTGGTTGGAATGCGAGGAAAATGGGTAACTGGTACCCTGCTATATGATTTCTGTTACTCTCTGCATATATCCCGTGTTCAACAGAAGGCATAGAACCTAGGAGATAGGGAGGAAAACTATTCAAGTCGCCTTATGTTGCGCCATTTGAGAGCGTAATTGATCAATATTCCAGATAAACTCATCTCCAAACGCTTTGCTCAAAACTATTTCTGGGTCTTTTTCCTCAAAGTCGTGGAGACGACCATTCTTACCAACCGCTTGTATGACTTGATCGAATCTCCATATATTCGTGCCCGCGTCGTAACCGTCGGACTTAATATCTACCGCAACAATGCCCCGTTTTGCTCCGAACAGTGCCACGCTTACCTCGCCAATAAGTGGAAAACGAGTCATAACATTTCTTACAGCACTTTGATCAAGCCCTCTTTCTCTTTCAGTATCCCAAAGGTGCCAGTCTAATTCTTCTAGTATAGCCCACGAGTAAACTCTCCCACACCCCAATGTACCAGAGATAGGAACCTGGAAAGACTTATATCCTCTTGTATAGACCAGACGTTTAGATTTCAAGTCTTGAAAATAAAGGTCCTCGAGTCCCACAACATGAACTCCAGGCGTACTTCTCAGCAAATCTCGTACGTGCAAGAAGAATTCTTTGTTTACGACGTCATCTGAGCCAAAGATTGTCACGGCGTCTGGGAGAGGTTCCGCTTGTTGAATGCTCTTGTTCGTGTAGAAATCGCGTAATGATTGGAGTCCCTTGTCATGCTTTGCCCCGAGCGGACTGTTCGGAAAAATGGAGTACCCAGCATTAAACTTCTCCGCAATAGAGCTTGTTTCCGACTTATCCGAACCAGTTAGAAACAAATCCAGCCGAATTTCATGCTCACGAAGCGACTTTGCTAGATTTGTGAAGTGTCGTAGTACAAAATCGGTAAGCAAGGGGCGTTTCCATATGCATATGAAAACAACAATTCTGATCTCTTCGCTAGCAGCAGACACACAAAGTGAAGATAAAAACATAAGCATGACAAGAGACATTAAGAATGAGAACGAGATATACGGTGAGCGAATTAGTTTTCTTTCCATTGATGAGCGCATGATGCATTCGCGCATCGATAGAAGGTGGTCATCGGCTCGTCTGCAGATCTGGTTTGCATCTGAAAGTAGTAGGCTTTTGGGTGCGTGCATCTCGGGCACGCTACGTCGGTAGAGTCAGCGAGTTCCCAGGCAGCCTCTCCGCCGAGAACGTCTTCGACTTGCTTCTTGGGTAGATTAGTTACCTTTCGTTCAATTCGGCTCGTTATCCTGTGAATATAAGGACATGTACGGCATTCAAATCTCCACGTTGGTTCTTGGAGGGCCCCGGGGAGTGCTTTATTGGCGAGGAGGTAGTTACCGCACTGTGTTGCAAAGAAATGCATCGCTTGTCAGAAGCAACATTCCATATCACTACTGCAGAAAAACTCAGTTGGCTTAACTTACCACAGGGCAAAATAACATTTTCTTCGTTTCACCAGTTCAAACTCCCGTTCAACTGGTTCAAGTCGATCGAAAGACTCTTCGTTTGACCATGCAACTACAGATGCTGCCCGTATCTATCACTATATTCTGCACCAGTATTACATTGGTAGTTCAGGAACGAAAACGAAGACGTTTCCGGCAAGCGCGAGCGCGTTTTGGTTGCCCCCGCTGGCAGAGAGAATGGACCGAGTGGGGGCAAAAAGCTCAAACAAAAAGGGCGAATTGTCCGCATTTGATACACGTATGAAGTCGAGTGGCCTCCGGCCAACCATTTGGATGTGTGCTCTGAGAGCCGTGCTCCGCAATCGGGGCGATGGCACATGGGGTGAACTTACGGTCCACAAGATTGCGCGTCATGGGCTATTGTACTGGACAATTGTTGCCCGGAGAGTTTATGAAGTGGACCGCACACGGAACATACTGAAAAGCACGTTGTAAAATAGCCTGAAATAAGGCGTTCGGTCCCGCAGAATCAACGCATTGTTGAAAATGATTTACCGGTGCACATTTTGGCGCGCTGTTCTAACGCCGATGTAACGACAGTTCCCCTCGGCTTCTCCGGCCACTTCGGCCACCGCGACAGCGTCCAGTCGCAGCCGTCCCCTCACCGCCGCACGCACCCTCGCGACACCGCACGAGCTCTTCCTCTCCCTCTTTCACCATTTCCCCCCAAACATCCGTTTCCGAGCGCGCCGGCGCCACTGAAAACGCACTGCAGTTCTCTTCTGCTTGCCTGCGCCGGTTTCACCGTCGTTACTGTAGAAATGTCTTTGTTTGCGGGAAACGTTTCCCTGCGTGCGTCTCCAGACGAAATACGCTCCTTCTTCTCTAAATTTGGTCCATGCCGCGTTGATGTCAAAAGAGGCTACGCATTTATAGACTATGACAACAGCCGAGATGCGGAAGACGCGCGAAACGATACTAACGGCAAAGATTTTTATGGCATGAAGCTCAATGTTGAATGGTCCAAGAAACACATAGCCCGCACTTCTGGACTTGCTGGCCCCGCCATAGATTGGGAGCGCAGGCGTACCTCTCGGTATGCTGACGATCGGCGTCCGCGAGATTATGACAGGGACTATGACCGCGACTATCGTCGCAGATACGACTCTTCGTATGACCGAGATAGGTATGACAGGGACAGGGACTATGACCGCCGCTACCGAGACAGAGACGACTTTAGATACGATCGCGGACGTGACCGAGAATGGCGCGATCGTTCCCATGGAGATGATTACGGTGCTCGTGATTATCGTGCTGGACGAGGTCGAGAGAGGGGTCGGGAACTTGGATACGAGAGGAGGAGGTACGAAGAACACGAGAAGTCGCGCGAAGGTCCCCGCGACGGTGGAGACGAGAGGGCCCCAGCGGAGAACAATGACACGCGTCGCCGGGAAGAAGTGGAACGCCCTCCTATTGAACGACGAGAGAACGGAAATGGAAATGGCAATGTTGTTGGTGAGAAGGAGCGTCAGAAGGAAGAAGAAGCTCGAAATGGACCTATCCAGAAAACTGGAGAACTTGAAGAAGGTGATCGTGGAAACAAAGATGCCTACCGTGAAGACGAGAGTCGCCGACGTCATAGAGAAGAGGAGCGAGGTGAAAACGGAGACGAGTATGGCCGAGATGGAGCAGAGGCCAAGAGGCGGAGACTCAACGACGAGGAGATGGAGAGAAATGATCGTGACCGCGAAGCAGATCGCTCACGTGAAGAGAATGGTGACAACAGACGTGATTTCAATGAAGACGATCGTCTGAGGGATGGGCCAAATCGCAGCCGCGACCGAGATGACTATGAAGCCGAGAATGGGACTCGTCAAGATAATGAGGACAGAAACCGTGAGGACGATTGGGACAAACGTGAGAATCACGATTTCGGCAACACCTCCCATGCTGAGACTCGGAAGGAAAGAGACATGACTCGTAGGGAATACGATCGTGATGATCGCGATGAGGCCGTGAGGGAACAAGGAGAAGCAGCACCGCAACGTGGTGACGACGGTGAGGATGAGCGTAACGCTGCGTTTTAGAATCCTCCACAAAAGAGAATGAAGTGCGTTAGTGATTCGATGTGAGCCCTCAGGGCGAAAAGCGTCGAGTTCAGCTATCTCTATGAAGCCTTGCGAGCGCCGAATCGAATTCGAATAGAACTCAAGACAATCGACATTATGCTTAGCATCGTTCTCTCAACATGCCGACCGTGCCCCTCGCAAAGCTGAGGCCAATGACAACCTTTTGTGTCCATTGTTTAAATGAGCTGTTGTTAATCTCGTCGTTCACCGCAATCGTCGATTTCTTGTTTACTCAAACTGCAAGCAATTCATTCCGCGGTGAACTATCATCAGTTACCGCTTTCGACGTTCAGATCCTCGCGATGAGAACAGTGCAAAAATACATACTCGCTCCGTGCGTTCATATCGAACGCCAGCCGCCTACCAGCACATCGGGAACGAAGCAGCAAATGAACATTTTCATACTCTGAACCTGTCCATGTCGAATACTCGGCGAAGGTATACTCCCCGAACCGAGAATGACTTCATGAGGCGCTCAGATAGAACCAGTACTGCTGGAGTAAAGTAATCCATTCAATGGCCGATGATGAGACGCCGCCGACGAGAGGAACTTTTCGCAAGGGTGTCGTGAACTTCTTTATGACGCGTCTCAAGATCAAATCGAACAGCGGACTTCGACCGAGATAAAGCACTAACTGTGCCATTCGTCTTCTCCGTTCTTCAAGCTCTGATGGGGAAGCCGGAGTGGCCATCGCCGAGCGAGAAACAACATCGAGCAAGAGTGCCGCACACCATGCCTTCCAAGATCGCCACCCAAATCTACGAATCAGCGAGATATGAATGAACGGTCTCACGACGTACGCCACTTCCGCCGCCAGCTCGGTTGGTGTCAACGCGTTGAACGCGTGTTGAATGCCTTCCATTGTTTGGGTCAGTGTCGGGCGCCTTGGCGGGTTGGAAGAACATGCCTCGCATGCAGTTTGAGGCATGAACATTCGCACAACCCAGTTAGCACGTCTTTCATATGCGACGGTGAATAAGGCATCAAGCAGAGGATCAGATGTAGGACGATGTTGTCGCAATGCGGTAGGAACAGGTTCCAAACCGGCTATCACTTGACGAGAGATTGAATGTGTTCTCTTGTGTTCTTTCCGCGGCTTGATAATCATGCGATTTGTTCGAGACCCTTTCTCGACAGCTACCTTGTCGTAACCTGGGACACTTTGCATACCACATGTACAAGAAGGGGGAACGGGCGCTTCCGGTAGTTGTTGGTCGGCGGCTGTAAGCATTCGCGCCTCGTTTTCGTTTGGACTGGAAAGAAGTGAAAGACGAAGGAGGGCTTTAACCGCTTCAAGAATTGAAATCGAGTTGAGCTGTGTCCTAGAAGGGGTTTTCGATGAAGTATCACGTCGTTTGGCAACCATCTCGACCAACAGTTGAACGGCGGAGATGAGGTTGAGAGCGAGGAGTTTTCGACGGCGGGATTTGGGGAAGGGTGCAGATGGGTAATCGCGATAAATCGTGAGAAGTGAAACAAGTGTGGCGGCTATCTGAGCTCGTAACTCTGCGTTGGCAGAAGGAGTAAGGAGCGCTATGGATTGCAAGGCGTCGGCTGCAATGGCTAGTATACGGTTGTTTGCCAACAGCGAAGTACGAAGCGAAACGTTGGCGCTTTCAAGGAGGTGGCGAACCTTGGACGCTGCGGTAGACATGCTGCCAGAGGACTTGAGCCCTACAGGTATGGATATGAGTAGACGGAACAACGAACTTGGAACTTGCTGGCACTCTACGGATTCATCGCTGCAGTGACTTGGCGTCAATGCTCCGTGCTCAGCACTGCTCTTCTTGAAAGGGGTGATGAAGGTTTGTCCGCCTTGGCGGGAACTCTTCTGATTCGAAATCAAAACTTTTTGGAAAATTGCAAGATTTTGCTCTTTCCACGCAGTTCGTCTCGATAATGCAAGAGCCACTCCTTCGTGACGGGAGTGAGGAGATGACTCCGCATGCGTCATGAAGGTCGGGAACATTCAGCTTTTCAGGCTGTCTCTCAGCATTTGGTTAACCTATTTCAAACTGCAATCCCATTTGTGCACAACGGTATGGCTCTGTTCAGCAACACTTGAAGGGTATCCTTTCTCGCAGTATCCACATGTAGGGCGCTTTGTAGAACTGTCACGTCATTGTGGAGAAAAGAGATGACATCGGATTCCAGGGACACAGTGTGATGACGTTCTATTTTACCCGCAGCGTTCACTGGTGCATAAGCGGTGGTTATGCTGCTCAAAATGGCTTTTGCCTCCCGCCATTCGCAGTGAGTGAACCGTTTCCGCGGTGGTTCCGAACTGCTTCACGTAGATCTTTACTTAATCGAAGAACCTGATAAGACGTAGCTTCGCTTCTCTTGCAGTTAAGGCAGCGAAAGAACTTCGACCAGGTCCAGCTGAAGTTTGCTCCCCCAGGTCCGTCCATGGTGGGTGAGCCAGGTTTGGGGTATGAGGGAGTTTGATGGCCGACGATCGAAGGAGGGCTATGACGGTGACAATGTGGTAGCTCTCTATGACGATTGCAGCTGCCCTTTGTCAGTAATCCTTGTAGATGTCCAATCATGCAGGCCCACCTGCGTGTAAGCTTAGCCGCTACCGGCAGTTTGCATGAATGAACCAATCGAAAAACTACGAAGGTGGTGTTTATCACCCATCCGAGTTTCGTGACCGGCGATAGGATAAATCGTTTTGATTATTACGACGTAGCCTTGTACCCTTGCAAACCTGTTTCCATCAGTCTGATTCAGAATACGAAAGATTCAGTATACAATCGCAAAACCTGACTACAGAAGTTTTTTGAAAGAACGATCTTGCTCCACCCACAACCCTACTGTGACCAGAGGGTTCTCTCTCTGTTACCGCAGCGGCTGTCAACCGGCGCCGCCTCGCTCCATCTGCAGCTGACGATCTCGACTGAGAGTCTTGAGAACCTTGAAATAAATTGCATTCATTCATTCATTCATTCATTGTGTACGGGTACACTAGTTCAATTACTACATATAGCAGATCGTTTCTGTTGACCAACAGGGTTGAAGGGTCAGAGGGTTAACTATCGCTAACAGAGGGTAAGCAGTACCAACCTGCAGTCTGCTGCTAGCTTTCAGTTCCCCGTGTAAAAGAACATATAACATCGGGCGGTTCTTATTCACGATTACAAACTTTTGCGACGGAATGGGCCAGGACATCGTGTGCCCCATTCATGGTTTGGTGAACTAATTTCATGCATGACGCCTCTGATTCCCGATTGGTGCAATCCGCGCATTTTCTATCCACTGTGTCGATGAGCAAACAGATACCCAGGTTGCTTCGACCTCACAGACCGGGCCCATGCTTACAGATACAACGACCACCACTGTGCTTCCCCCAAAGTTCCTGAACGACAAACATGCGTTAGTTAACGATGCCCCGATCTGCTAGCGTGCCTCCTCGTTCGTCGAAGGGGGAATCCGTTTGCAATACCACGCAATAAACGCCGCTATCCAGGTTGAACTCGACCGGCCTAATCACTGCGGTGGGAACCTTCAAACCAGTTTTTCCGCAAACCTATCTTTTCCAACTGTGCCACCCTGCCTTTCTCGCAATTCGTCGACAACTGCCGATCCTTGTGTTTGGGCAACGAAATCTGGGTTGATGTCAAGTTAAAGACCCCTCTTTCACTTTCGAAAACGTCAAACCCAAAACATGACGTTTACGCCCATAATCTTGCTAATTCTCTCTTGTTCAGCAGGAATTTCCAGCGCTGATCTTGTTCACCTTGCGCTACGTCGCAAAAACGTTTCCGCATCTCGTGCGTTTTCACATCATGGCAGACCATGGGCGGCTGCCTCCGAAGCTCAATTTCCTATTAAGCTACTAACGGGCGGCAAGCTTCCAGCTCAAGAGATGAAAGGAAGCATTGTTCCTGTAGGGGAGTATTATCTAACTCTACTGTTTGGCGGACAGCCCATAAACGTGCAGATAGATACTGGGAGCTCAACTATGGCGGTACCGCTTCTGCAATGCGTCAATTGCCAACCTAATGATCATCGATTTGATATTTCCAGCGCTCGTGGTTCAGCAGGGCTTATTTCATGCGAATCACAGGTTTGCCGGCCGAATAGTTGCAGGGCGATGAGTCAATGCGAGAAGTGTTCTTCTTCAAATGCATGTTGCTCATCTGTTGTTCCAAAAGCATGCGGTTTCTTTCTCTCCTACGCTGATCAATCTGGTGCAGCAGGTGCGCTTGCGGAGGCCATGGTCGGAATTGGGGGAATGACCGTTCCTGTTGCCTTTGGGGCTATTCTTCGTGAGACAAAAGATTTTGAAGCCGATAATGTTGATGGTATCTTTGGTATGGCATACAAAGCGCTTGCCTGTAACCCTACATGCGTGTTGCCCTTATTTGATACACTCGTGGCTAAAGGCAAAGTCGATCGAGATATTTTCTCAATCTGTACTGGGACGCGCGGGGGAACTCTTGTCCTCGGAGGTTCAAACCCGAACCTCTACAAAGGACAATTGCAATACGTTCCGATGGCTCATCAAGGCATTAAGCTTTTCTACGGAATCAAGATGCATGGTATGAAGATCAACGGTCACAAATTAGACCTGTACAGCTTTTCGAGAGGCATCGTTGATTCCGGCACGACTGTCCTGGTCGTCACCACGAGCACGTATGGAAAGCTGCGTAGCTACTTTCAATCTAAGTTCTGCAATGTTCCCGGGTTATGCGCACCGGGTGCAAGAGGTTATTCGAGACAATTAGGAGAGCCCAGTGTCATTGATCAGAACAACATCGACATGATATATCGACATGAAAACTTCACAGAGAGAGCGAGTGACCAGACATGGTTTCAACCAGGGTCCTGTTATCGGTTAAGTGACAAAGATATTGCAATGCTCCCCACGCTGACTATTATGTTAGATAACGATATAACTCTTGAACTAGAGCCAGATACGTACATGCTACGGTATGAGGCAGAGTCAAGAAATCCCTTCGATGGAAAAGTCATGTACCGGTGCCTGGGCATTTCATATTTGGATAATCTTGACCAGATGGGTAATGACGTGATTCTCGGCGACACTGTTCTTCAAAAGTACTACGTCGAATACGACCGCGAGAATGACAGAATCGGCTTTGCCGAAGCGAGCGATTGCTATGATCCGAATGCGGTGCGCGTCTCGGAAGGTGTCCGCGGCGCCCATCACCACAGCACCGGTTTACTTCCGTCATGGCTCACGCGAACCCTTACATTCTTTTCCATTGCAGTTTGGGTGTTCATCCTGGCAGTCTGCGCTCAGGATGCGTTCCAGCGACGAAGACAGAGAGGATATGCGAATATTCCATCTGGGCAATAGGGCATGAAAGCCTCCCTCCAAACTTTTGAGCAGTGGAAGTATTCAAGAGTACCGTAATGTGCGTTGCGAACTGGTTTCCATTCGCCCAAAACTAAACATCTAAAGCTGCGCTACAGACCTCTTCTCCCTTTCAATAGCCCGCCAACCAATGTCTTTTCGACAGAAGCCTCCTTCCCAGTCAATTGCGGCGACCGCTTCGTAAGCACGACCTCGCGCTGCCCTCATAGTTGCACCGGTTGCAGTGACGCCGAGCACCCTGCCACCGTTGGCCGTGAACTCTCCTTCAGGAGATAAAGCTGTCCCGGCGTGATAAACTTTAACACCATCCATGGAATCAGCAGCATCAATTCCCCGAATAACGCTCCCCTTTTCATAAGAACCAGGGTAGCCATTCGTTGCTAGGACCACAACTATGGCGGATAATGGATCCCATTCAAGTTCAAAATCTTCTCCGAGGCGTTTCGTCGCAGTGCGATAAAGCAATTCTAGTACATCCGAACGCATTCTTGTGCACAGCACTTGACATTCGGGGTCTCCAAATCTGACGTTGTACTCCAGCACCTTGGCTCGTCCAGCTTCGTCCACCATTAATCCACAATATAATACTCCCCGGAACTCTCGACCTTCCTTCCTCATACCATCCATTGTTGGAATCACAATCTTCGACATAACCTGCTCCCTTACAGAATCATCACAAACAGGCGCCGGTGAGTACGATCCCATTCCACCTGTGTTCGGCCCTTTGTCACCATCATGGGCAGCTTTGTGATCCTGAGCAGATGCGAGAGGCAGCGCAACGTTTCCATCAAGAAGCGCAAAGAAACTAAGTTCCTCCCCTTTCAAAAACTCTTCCACGACAACTGCTGAACCTGCATCTCCAAACTTTTTCTCAAGCAATATTGACTCGACTGCTGCAACTGCTTCACTTACAGTTTCCGCCAAAATTACTCCCTTCCCTGCAGCGAGTCCATCCGCTTTAACGACTATCGGCGCCCCTTTTCGTTCAATAAACGTTTTCGCTTCAGATGCGTCCGTGAACGACGCGTACCATGCGGTAGGAATATTATTCCTTTCGAGAAATTCTTTCGTGAATACCTTCGAGCCCTCCAGTATAGCCGCAGCTTTGGACGGACCGAATGCAAAGATACCCTTCTCATTCAAGCGGTCAACCAGTCCGAGAACGAGAGGCACTTCGGGTCCGATTACGACAAAAGAGACTGATCTCTCAACAGCGAAATCAACAATAGCGTCTACGTTATCCGCGGCAATGGGGACACACTCACAGAGTTGCAGCATGCCCACATTCCCAGGGGCTGCCAAAATTTGTTTCACATATGGAGACTTGGAAATACTGTGCACCAAAGCATGTTCTCGACCCCCAGAGCCCACTACAAGTACCACCAGTGATCCTAATGCGACGTCCGAAAGGCTCATGCATAGCTCATGGCGCTGTCCTTTTGAAGAAGTAAAATCTTTGGAGTTATGAAGCCTGGAACGAAAATGGATAGCTTTCGGTAATCTTGGACGAAAAGAGGAGACCACCCGGGGGTTATATGGCGAACCTTTTGCAATGAAAGAAACCGTAGTGACAAAGGCATGGGACGACATCTTCTAAAGTTTGCTCTCTTGTCGAAAAGATGGTCTCTTCAAAGTTTGCAATTTTCAAAACACTCCAGATTAGGATCTGTCAGTGTCCGCCGTGCGTATGAAAGAAATCGATAAGAATTTGTTGCCTTTCCGCTGACTTCCCGTACAAGGGTAGCGTTCCCTTGGTATGTATATATCAACCGGATATATTCGATGGTATTACGAAACGAACCAATAGTCAAAGCAACGTTATTATGGCGAAATGAACTAAGGACAGATACACGGTACCCCGCAGATTATCTACGGGAAGGCTTGCATGTTCGAGAGGTCTCGTCGTGGGCTCATCACAGAAGATCTCGCATGAAGATCTCTAATAACGTGAAGTTGGGGATCACATTAATGGGATTTTGAGGGACGAAAAGAGGTTTATTTGACGCACGGTGAAGGACGCGCCACAAAAAGTTTTTGACGGAAGCCGATTGCCCAAGGGCGCACGGTAACGCACTGACAGAGCGACGCCTTCGCAGGTCTGCTGCGCCGTCAGCGCGATCTCAGTCACCGCATCGGAGAAGGCTCGGTGCCTCGCTGCTCGTCAAAAAGTTTCCCGCCCACGCAACCCCGCGAGGCGGCCTTTGAAGGTAGAACCCCGCGCTCCGAGGGAGCCGCGCTTTCTGCAAACACTTTACATCGGGAGGAAGGGGGCTTCCTCCCCGAACATGCAATAAAGAGGCTTTCGTCCTCATTCGACCTGACGGTCAAACAAGACATCTATGCTGCGGAGTACGAGTACACTCTGTTTGTACTCGTACACTCTTGTTCGTGTACCTATGGTAACCGCTTAACCGTTCGCACTTTCCACCCCTGGGTATCCTCATCTTACCACTTCGGGGAGGAAAGGGCGATCGGTAAGCTCACCTATCGCTGGGACTTCTTCTTCCTGGGTCGTGCCGTTTCAGTCTCTCTCTCTCGCTCTTGCTTTCTTTCTTTCTTATTTGAGTACAAAAGCTTTGCTTAGTACAATGTACTGCAGAACCCTTTGCAAAAACAAGTTTTCTCTCACGAGGAAAGCCATCACCCTGCCAGGCAATTTTCAAATAATACCATCGAGTAATCCTTGACGCTCTCAAAGGGAAGGAAGGCGCAATCGCCTTGATACCAATCGCTCTTGGTTTAGCATAACTTTTATTCTTTCACGAACAAAAGCTTTTATAATCTTCACGTTGTTTCATGTAGGCACCTCTGTTGCATTCCAAATATCCAGATGGCCAGCTCTCCATGTCATGAAGTTGGTGAATCCCTTTCGCCTTCGAGTTCTGGCCATTTTGCGGAGAGAGAAATATTTGTAGTTTCTCAGCTGTGTTAGGAATTAGAGCACAACGTCCATCGTAAAGAAGAAGAGAGACACTAGGTCAACGGGTTCGTCATCACAGTACGCAATGCCCTTTTGAAACATATGCATGGGCCACTGATGTGAGATATGGACCATCTTTTCAGTGTGGAGTTCTTCATGTCCTTGAAAAGAACAGGATTGCTGTACGCTGCAGAACGACATTGTCACGACCCCTCGCGAATCCCTTAAACCTCAACATGCCTCGCTTCTGTAACAGCATGCCCCGGCAGCAAAGCATTCAGATGTGTCCCCGAATAACAACTGCCTTCTCGAAAAGCGAGGAGTTCTCCAACATGAGCGAAGTTGTCTAAATCATGACGGACGCTGAGTCACCCCAAGATCATCTAGGATAGTTCTCAGCACTTGAACAATTCGTCGTTGGTGTTTCACGTTCAAATAAGGATGAATTGGCAGCGATAACACTTTGTTACTCATACTCTCGGATACTGGCAGCTCTTGCGAGCTCGCAAAGACCGGTTGCTTATGGCAGCACTTGCTGTAATAAACTGCACATCCGATGTCAGCCTGTTTCATTCTCTTCGCTACCTCGTTCCGTTGTTCAACTTGAATTGTATAAACACCATATGCTGATTTCATACCATCATCATTGGCAATCCGAGTGTACAAAGGAATGCCCACTCTCTCGTCTTCCTGTAGCAATTCAGAATATACTTCTGCTGCCTTTTGCCTTGCTTTAAGAGAATCTTCAAAGAACGTCAATTTAGTAAGCAAAACAGCTGCTTGCAACGTATCCAATCGTGCATTCAAACCGATCATGACATGTGATCCATTAACCTTGCCATGCACTCGAATGGCTCTCAGGCGATCTGCAAGCTTTTCGTCGCGAGTGAAAACAGCTCCACCGTCTCCGTAACAAGAAAGTGGCTTTGTTGGAAAGAAAGATGTGGTGCTCAAAGTAGCATGCGGGGAACCACAAGAACGATAACCTTGACGAATCGAACCGAAGCTTTGAGCTCCGTCCTCAATCAGCGCAATATTTGTACCAAACTCTTCTTGGGCTTCGTCGAGAATCTGGCGAATTCGTCTGAGATCTGGAATGACGCCATAGAGTGAGACTGTGATCACTGCACGCGTGTTTGCAGAGATTAGATCTTTAACCTTCTCTGCGTCCATGATATACGTATCAGGTTCAATATCTGCAAAGATAGGTGTAGCTCCGACCAACGGAATTACTTCAGCAGAGGAGATCCAAGTGAACGGAACAGTTATTACCTGGTGACCTTTACCTACTCCAAGTGCCATCAAACACATTTGCAGAGCCGTTGTACCATCCGACACACCAATACATTGGACTTTAGCATGTTCCTTGTCATCGTTTTGCACAAATGACTCCAATGCAGACTCCAGCTCCTTCACTTGGGGTCCTAGAATAAACTTTCCTGATTTTGCGACCTGTCGAATCCCATTTATCAGTTCTTCTCCATGGTGTGAGAATTCTGCCACTGTATCCACCAGCGGAATAGGTTCTGTGTCAACGCTGAATTGTTCTGGGTGAGTCATTGTAGTGCGGGCACAGCCAGCGTGATCAATTGATATCAGAGATGGTTTTGCTGAAATTGTCCTAGACTTTGCCGCCCCGCCGAAACTCTTCGAAGCTTTGGGGTTTACTAAACAACCACCACCTGTCGAAGGAAAGGCCCATCGTTTGCATCTGATATGCACGCATTCCACATTGACGATGTCTATCGATTTGTGGCCTGGTGTACAACCTTTACACGCTGCCGATGAAGACAGAATGTAATGGTCTCCAAATGTGAATGACGTTGTGATGATACTGTATTTCACCTAACCTTTCAAATTCCTAGGGTCTTCAGAGCTGGAAGAGTTCTTTAGGGCAAATAGGTTTTGTGGACAATTGCGGTAAGAACGCGCGCACTTGAAAGCGAACAGCATTGATGAGATGAAGTGAAGCTGTTGCACATCCTGGGCGAATAGCGCTTCGTCGGTTTCTTGCAGAAAACGTTAGAGAAGAGAGAGAGTACGTGCAGACAAATAGGACGGGAAAGAAAGAACCCATTTGGTTGCTGTGATGGCTTTGGAGCTTTGCGGATCTCCCCCCCCCCCCGCGACCGCAATCCATTCGATCCTTCTACGCGTCAAGTCTTGCAGTCCACAAACGCAATTTGCACAGTATTCTGCACTAAGGGATACAAGATTAGCAACTTGTACCACTCGTCTCGCCTCTGGCTCTCAAGAGCACCAAGTCTTCCTAGCACTTAAAAGGGTTACCAATGTCTCGCTCATCTCAAGGAGTGAAGATTTAGCTCAGTTCATAAAGACAACTCTTCGTGGGACTGATGCCAAGCACTGCGATTCAGGACATATTGCCGATGCGAACCACAGCAACGCTTGATCTTGTGTGAGGCCAGCAGCAAGGTGGGAGAGACACTTGATTACAGGTACAGGGAATAGAATTGAATTCTTTCATATCTCTTGCTTTGCTCTTATGCGCAATTTATTGGAACTCATGTAACATTAAGCTGTTCATTTACCCTTGTATCTCTTCAAGCTACGATCACAAGGTTCGCCCATCAATATCCGCAGCTCTCAAAAAAGCCGCTCTCCCCCGTTGAGAACCCTAACCTCCACCATGCGCGCTAGTGTTATGGTTTCTGAGCTTCCCGTTCGACAAGAACCTTTTCAACTTCACACTCTCGACGGCCTGTGGGTCAAGCTTTAGGACCCACAAACGTACTGGCTCGCTCTATGCTCTGCCGTAAATTGATGAAACGCTGCACTGCTCTTATCATGTTTACAAAACAAAGAAAACACCACGAGATGCAAATCGCTGTGTCTAAGACAACATCCGATAAAAGAAACGCCGCCGCGATAGTCCGTAATCTACATGCTCAGGAAGAACTATATACAGTATGTAACTTCTACACTTGTACTATGTAACCGTCTATCAATCTGTTAGAGATGTAGTGGGTATCCCATAGTCCACTTCCAGCATTTTCTTTGTATCATCATTCAATCCAGATCCATAACTCTTACAAAGTACCACTCCCAGCAGTGACAGATCTATTGTTCCAGAACTTAACAGTGACGCCGAAACAATATCACCATTGTCAATTAGTACGGTATGCACAGTTTCGTTTCCTGTGACAGGATCACTGCCGTGTACAATAAATATATTCTGTCGCAAAGTACTGATTATGATTTGCCGTAATGTTCTTGCCGAAAACGCCGGCATGATGTGTGCATAGATCTTCGGACAGTAGAAACGAAAACTTCTCAATGTAGCATCACGAGTGAGACCGTCACACGCAGTAACATCGATACCCTCTATACTTTTCCCAATCCCCTCGCAAAGTGAAGCAAACCCGATATCTGTGACAGACCGCAAGCCTCTTGCGCAGAGTTGTAACAAGTTGGTGCAGTAAGATCCGATGGCGGCAAAGGAGTGATCAGTGAGTTGAGGAATATGGGCTATGGCAAGGAGA
This sequence comes from Gracilaria caudata, assembly GCA_030374735.1. Classification (NCBI taxonomy): domain Eukaryota; phylum Rhodophyta; class Florideophyceae; order Gracilariales; family Gracilariaceae; genus Gracilaria; species Gracilaria caudata. Next base: position 37,534 of record JASCIV010000053.1, read on the forward strand.
CGTAACGATGAAGCGCATCCGGCCGCGACGTGATATATGCCGTCATCGGTCAAGTGCTTGCAATAGCTTAGATCAAGCGTGTGAAGTTGACGGCATTTGGCGACAGCATGCATTGCTGCATCTGTGACGCCGAGACACGATCGCAGCAGTAGAGTTGTAAGGCGGGGTGCGGCTGCGTTGCAAAATGAGGTGAGACCTACGTGGTCGATGGTAGTTACAAAGGAGAGATCCAGGGAGCGCAGATGCACGGCGTTTTTCAAAGAAAACAGGGAGCTGTTCGATACTTGACAATCGCGAAGCACTAACCGTCGCAGCGTATGGGCGGCATTTGTGGCTAGGGCCTGTATGGCGGCATCGTTCACCTTCGTAGACGATAGGCAGACGTTGTCCAGAGACCCATAGAAGATGCTGGCCAACTTGGTCGAAGTGGAGGCGAGCGGTAAGCCGTTCTTGTAAGTATGTTGTTCGACGAGGTTCATACTCGTGGTGCGCGTCGGATGGGGGGAATGCGTGAGTCTGTACACAATTTCGAAGAGAATGTCATCGGGCAACGACAAAAGCGAGGCGCGGTCGGTAGACGGTTGGGACCGGACTCTGTGTTCAATGGGAGGGGAGGCATTGGAAACATGCGGCCGGCGACGACGAAACAACAGACGCCAGGCTTGGGCAACGTGCTCCCAGAGCGAAGATAGCCAGGTCATGGCGCCGTCGAGAGGGAGGAGCGCGGGCAGGATGCTCGCCGATGTGGTGTGGGCGGACGTGGATGCGAGACGGGCGCTGTTTAAGCTTACGGAGGTTTCGGGGTGGCGTGAGGGAGAGGAGGGTGGTGGTGTCGATGTGGTGAACAGCTACCGGAAATAAGGCGTTTCCACTTCGGGGAGTGGCTCTTGCGGCCACCTTTGATCTGCACCACTGCCGCTGCTTTGCGCATGCACAACATCTTTACAGTACACTGGGCGCCACGCCACGGAGTCCATGTGACGCAGGCGTGGCCCTGTGATGCACCCGGCCACGCCGTCAACCACCCAGTTGCATCGCGATTGCTCCCTTACTCTGTAAATCTCTGTGGTGTGGCTTTGTCATCGATCACGTGTGCGTGCCAAGATCGCAATCAGAAGCGGTCTGGGGCTCGTCGCATGCGCTCACCGCTCCGGTTCGGGAACACCGCCCGCCTCGACCCGATCGCACACTCGTCGACGCGAACATGCAAACCGCCACTCGCGGCGCGTTTGCGTCTCTTCGCCTCGCCGGCGCGCGCGCTATTCGTCGATCCGCCGTGCGGGCGCTTAGCACCGCCTCAAGCCCTTCCTCCATTGGCGAGCTGCTGCGCGCGGCCTCGGCCGCCAACCCGCTCAAGGATGCCGTAAAGTTCATGGGATCGGGCGATGCAAAGTCTACTGTGTGGACCTACTCTCAATTACTTTCTCATGTCAGCGCTTTATCTACCGGCCTTGCCAAGCTCGATATCTCACCCAATGACGCTATCTTAACTCTTCTTCCCCCCGATTCCCCGGAATACTCCGTTCTCTTGCTCGCTGCCTCGCAGATGGGCGCCTCCGTCGTTCCGCTTCCCATACCGACCGACCCGCAAAACGTCGATATCACCGCGCTCAAGGCAGCGCTGAATGAGCATCGTCCGACCGCATTATTCATTCATAACAGCTATTCTGTCGCAGAAGATGCTGACGCGGCGCGAATTTTCGCAGCTTCTAATCCGATCGTTAACGCCTTGGATCCATCTATTTCTCTTAACGATGCTGCAGGGCTGCTTGGTTTTGTGCCATTGACAGGCCGACCCTTCCACTCATCGCAGTTCCCATTTTTGCGCCATATCGTATCCACCGATGATGTTAACGCGAGAGGCATAATTACATTCCGTTCTCTTCTTGTATATTCCGGAGAAGCGCCTGCCATTGCATCGGAAGCCCCTTTACTCGTTACGCCAGCCGGGACGGCTTCCCAATCCGAACTTATCGGTAGTGCCGAAAAGTTGTGCTCTAGCTTAAACATTTCTTCGGACCATACGCTCAAAGAAGGCAAGATCGTAACGAAACCAGAGCTTAGCGTCAAATCTGCGACGTCCTTAGTTGCGACAATCATGAAGCATGCACTCTGGGTCGCTTCGGCCGAGGGCGATATAAAGGAAGTTGCAGCAGCAGAAAATGCTCTCGTTGTGTGAGCGGTACGTAAAATCGATTCATCGGTTGTTTTGCTCAAAACTGTCTGTATTCAAGTCCTTGCCTTTCGTTCCATAGTTCGTTCGCAGTTATTCTTTCTTCTTCTCAATCTTTTCAGTCCTTGTCTCTGTGCTTGTTTCCTGGCCCTCTTCTTCATTCTTGGTTATCTCTTGGCCTTTTTTGTCATTCTTGGTTGTCTCCTGGTCCTCTTTGTCATTCTTGGCTGTCTCCCGGCCATTTTTATCATTGTTGCTTGTCTCGCTTACATTCCCTTGCGAAATGCTTTTCTTCCGCCTTTTTTTTCGCCTAACCAGCATGATGACCACGGCGCAGATGATGAAAAAGCTCATAGTGCCTATCCCAATAAGCACGCCAACCCAAGCGGGAAAAAGCGGCAAATAACAGCTTCTATCGTTCCCCCCCGACCCAGTAATGCGGCTCAGTGTCCCACACTTCTCGAACAATATCTTAGGTTCTCTATCGTCATCTTTGTATCCTTCATACCGCACGCATGGTCCCTCTTCTTTGCCTAGCTGCGAAAGCTTCAGGATTCCGTATTGTCTATTACGAACAAACCTATATGCAAAGCAACCCTCAGAATAAGGGCCTCCCTTCGATGTTCCAAGCTGTGCAAGAGGGGCAGACTGGAACACGGGAAAGCCAGCACCGCCGTTTGTTGAGTAATCACTGTTGGAACCATTGTCAGCTGCCAACATATGAGCATCACCAGCAACCATGATAAGGTTCTTCACATTGAGGCGCACGAGTTCATCGGCTATGGCACGCCGCTCCGCTGCACATCCTCCCCACGAGTCTTTTTTTGAAACAGATCTCGTGATCCACGGTTTGGAAGACATCCAGACAAGCACACTGTAGTCGCCAGCCGCGGCAAACTCCGAGAAGAGCCACTGTTTCTGTTCAGCAGCAAGAGTGGAATCTGGCTCTTTGTTGGCGAGCGCTCTCAAATCTGTCATGATCACACGCACACGACCTACGGTGAAGGCGTGGTACGAAGCATTTTCCGAGGGCATTTCGTACGAGGGCACGTATTTTCTATATGCTTGCAGAGCAGCTTCGCGCGACGGAGATGAAAAGTCAGCATTGTTTCTGCCATAGTCGTGGTCGTCATACATGTATGCCATGGGCATTGAGCTCATCAGGCGATGCACATTGGGCTGTGAGACAACTTCCTGATAACGATTTCTGTAAAGAGAAATATCGTTCTTGGTTATATCGGCGTAATGTAGGTCTCCCATGTGTATCATAAAGAAAGCGGGAGGTGGTGAGGACGCTTCCGCTTGTTCGAAATGATTATAGATGTGCTTGAAAGCATCATCGTCGGAGGCTTTTATCTGACAGGATGAAAATGCAAATTGAACATCTTGGGTGGAATCCGGGGGTGGGTACGTTGTTACTGATGCTATGGGGCTCGTGGACGATAGCGAACGGATGGCTACATGATATTTTCGCAGAGGTTGAAGATCAGTAAAAGTATACTGTCGTAGGCTTGAGTTATCAAATTGTTCAATGAGTGAGTTTGATTCGTTGTGTGGTGTTATTGAAACGATGGTGGAAAAATTAGCGGTCTCGGACAACAGAATGTCTGCGTCGTTGGAATTGGGAACTAGCATGTGAATAGTGAACGATGTGTTAGTGACGGCTCCAATCCAGACGAAGGGCTCTGCTGAGACAAAGAGAAAGAAAATGGAGACATTTTGAATGAATAGTAAAGATACACGTGCCATCGCTCAACGTGAAGAGCAGGAGGTGGGCCGGAAGGAGCGAGACTGACGACGAGCGTCTGGTCGGGGAAGAACGTAAATGTCGCGAAGCTTTGGTTGCAATGTGCGTTCTCAAACACATGTTGGAAAGGGGGGTCACGTGCGCGGGTACAGTACAGGTAAGCGTACAGAGGCCAGCATGAACATGAGCAAAGACAGGTGCTGACGTGGAACGTGACACGAGGACTTTGGCAGAAGTCAAGATGTCAGAGCGCAAAATGGCGCCACCACAACCAGCCTCTCGCGCTGTAACCTTGAAGGAGCAACGGCTCTTGCTCTGGCCCCGGGGGCTTTGGCGCCAAAACACGGCGCGTATCTCGTTGCCTTCGACTGCGTTGCGCTTGGAGCCACCATTTAAACCGTGCTCACCGCCTCTCTCGCCGGACTTGCACACTCTCACGCAGCCGCCAGTCTGAGCAGCGTCGCTCGCAGAAACTGGGAGCCTTGTCTTTCAACCACCTCCGGATCAAATGATGCCCACGGCAGACGCTCGTCGCACAGACAGCATCAGCGCTTCTGACGCTAATATGTCCACGGATGGGAGTAGAAAGTCAGTGCCTGAGGTTGGGGATCGTCTTGTTCATATCGACATTCATTTGCGGCTGTCGGGCGGGAAACGAGTGCAGTTTGGACGTGCCAGTTTGCCAGCTGTTAAACGGCGTCGAATTTATGCTCCTCCACCGCCGAAACCATGGTGGCAGGAACCCCCTCGAGCGGCTGCTTTATACAAACGCACAGATGCTTGTGCTAATTGCGATGATGTTCGGTTGGAGGCTAGCTGTGAGCGTTGTGAGAAACAGCTGTGTGGACTTTGTACGAGACTTTGCGATGTGTGTGGTATGACTTGGTGTACGCACTGCTCTTTGGTTGATTACGACAGCCCTTTCGAGCGAACTGTGTGCTTGCCGTGCTGGGATGATGCCAACGAACGGACGGAGCATAACGAGGTTTCACATGATGATGCGGAGCGTTTAGACGACGATGAAGATATGATTTCTTTGGAGTAGAGTACAGCTGGTTGCAGCTGCATTTGGAGGAGACTTGGCATTCACACGTTAACTTAAGACAGTCTTTAACTGCGTGCAGAACAACTTGAAATCAACATCTGCTGCGTGGCCTGGCCGGCGAGTAAGCTTCGATGTCGGAAGACAAATCGCAGTCGCCGTTGCCGAGCAGATAACTTCTACAGCGCACCTACAAGGTTATTGTCGCTAAAAAGAAACTGCATCATCGGTTCCCCATGTGTATCCATTTGGCTATGTGTCTCTAGATACAGATAGATCTGGTGTTTCCCGTTACACAGCTTCAGCGCCGTTCATCCGGCCGGACATTGTCGGGATACACTCGTCCAGAGCCCTAGTAGTAGTAGGCTCTGCTGGACGAGTGAGCTAAAACAGCACAGCATGGAAATTTTTGGCATTTGAACGAACGCCTATCAACGCGCGACAAGCGGCCTCGACCATCCAATCAGCGCGCTGCAACATCATCCTGACACAACCTGTTCCAACCTGCACCAAGAGTTTCCGCCTGTGCCGCGCAACCGTCACGAGCACTCGTTTTCAAGCTGAAAGCGCGAGCCCCCGTCCTCCAAAGCGCCAACTCGTGCTTTGCGCAATGCACGGCGAACTCCAACCGTGTATCTTATTCAACACCGTCCTACCGCTCTCCCCTCTACATCTTCGAACCGCCTCACAACGCTCGTGCGCCCACTATGACGCAGCACGCGTCCACGCATGCGGCTCCCACAGTCAACTTCAAGTCCGCGAGCGGCACTGTGTGGAACCTCACCACGCTTCGACCTTTGTCCCCTTCTGTTCTACTTGTGCGTGCTGCGGATGGAGCCACATATGCATTGAAAAGGTTACCCATTTCCGGCGATAAAATTCGCCCTCTACTCATGCGAGAAGCTGAAGCGTGGAAGAAAGCTTCGCAGAGTTCGGCGGTTCTCAAATTGCATGATGTGCACCTCAACTTCGATACCGCTTATTTTGTCATGGAGTATTGCGCGGGCGGTGTTCTTAGTGCTCCACGAACCGAGCGCTCTGCTTTGCGCACTACCGCTGGGCTGGCCTCCGCGCTACAGTTCGTTCTTGACAATGCAGAACAACGTGTGCATGCCAATATATCTTTGGATCACATTTTGCTGGACGCATCGGGATCTATAAGGCTCGGTGGTTTTGGCTTGACGAGGGCTAAAAGAGTTGCCAGTACAAAACGAAACCTTTCGGAAAGAGACGATGTTCGAGCACTTACTGCGCTCTTATACGAGCTCTGCTTTGGAAAGCGCTTTGATTCTGCGAACCCGACCATGCCTGATTCACCGCAAATCTCCGCTCTCACAAGGGACCTTATCCGTTCCGTTCTTTTCGTTCCAACCCCGAAAGTACCTGACCTGCTCGTGTATCGATATGATCTCGCGGCTGCGCGAAAGCTTGTTCCACCATGTACGCCTCCGTTGAAGCCTATAGTAAACACGAGACCGCAAGAGAATCTCGAACTTGATATGGACTCCAGTCGTGGCTTGCCTCCCAACTCTATTGTCACCGAGAATCATTCCGTATCGCCGCTTGAAACCAATGCACCAACTCCGGAGCCTGCTGCCCCTCCTCGCGCCTTAACTGCTGTTCAAAACCAATCCAACAATGATTTCACTGACCTTGAAAGTCTAAGTGGTGTCTCTGAAGCTATTGGAAGAATAGCGAGTAATACTCTTAGTCCCGAGGGTACAGATGATTTAAGTCGTATCATGGAAGCTTCTGTGCCGATTCAGAACCTGCCTAATCTAATTTTTGAAGCATTGGGTCAACTACATATATCTAGTTCGAAAGGCAACCCGGTTGTAGCTTTTAAGGTTGTGACGCTTATTCACCGTTTGTTGGCTGAGGGTCCGGCGACTTTGACATCATCGGCGTTACAGAAGTTGGATTTTCTTAGATGGATTGAAACATCATGGTCCAGAAATCGCATATCCAACCACGCTGGAAAAGTCCACCCGTACATGTACTGTTTTGCTGCAGGGGAGATTTCGTGGTATGCGGCAATGTTAAGATGCCGTGCTTTCTTTCACGGAACTTTTGCAAAAGTGTTTAGCACGCAATGGATGGCTCGCGTAAATGGATTACCAGCCCTCCAGTCGAACAGGCGCGATGCGTTTCGCTCGATTCTAGACATACTTGAAAGGTGTGTCGCTCTTGTTCGGAAAGTCATAACTGCCAAAGATCCAGCTGCGAGCGTCAAGCAGTTTGCTGTTCCACTTCTTATGCAGGAGATATGCAAGACATATTACGCGCTTTGCTGGCTTTTCGCAACGGCTCCGATTAACATGAAGACGCTGCTGAGGAGTGAGCTTGGGGTGGCTCATACTGCGGCACGGAACGCAAACTCTGCTGTCGATGCTTCCCCAGAAATCGCAGCCCAATGTCCCGCAGAATTTTTGCTGACGTTGGATGAGCAAGCACCGGAAGATTTAGATGCGCCGGTATTGGTTTCGCTTCTAAAGAAGTTGAAGAAGAGGAAGAAGAAGAAAACTGTAACGTCTGCAGTAGACTCAGCGAAGGAAAGCCCAGCAGATATCTCTCAAGATCAAGAAGTGAAGGAGGAATCCGAAACCGAAACTCCTGAAGGCAAAGACGTTGAATTGGAAAACTCAATGACTAGAAAAGCGATGGATACGCGACGTAAGAAGTCCAGTTCTGGCGAAAATGTACAACGGAGGAAGACATCTCCGACCAGAAAACCATATCGCCACCCGCCTGTTGTGTCACTAGAAGATTTGGAGAACGTACCAGCAGCTCAGCCACAACACCTTTCACGCCCTTCAAGTAAGAGTTCGCCAGATATAAGCAATCTTCGAAAACTGTCAGTCAGCGTTCGGAAAGGGTTACCAAGTGAAGCGTATGAACGGGAACAAAACGGGCAGAGAATCCGCTCCGAAAGAAGAGAAGCATTAGAAGATGGTCGACGCCGGTCCCGGTCGAGATCCCGATCTCCTCTGCGCGGCAGGCCACCCTCTGATGGAGAGGATGAAAAAGAAAGTGACCATGATAGTCTTTCTGGCTCCTCCAGTTCAGCGTCTGGTACCCATGATTCTGATGAGGATATTCGTCGGATCGAAACGAAACCGAGTAAAGGTAAAAAGCAAAATCGGAAAACGAAGCAGAACAAAAAGCAAAAGAAGGAGGAACACAGTGATGAAAGCGATTCAGAAGAGGAGCAACCTCGTCGAAAACCAAAAGGCAAGAAGAAGAAAAAAGGCAGGGGTATTAGCAAAGACGAAAGCGATGATGAGAAAAACGAGGAGTCATCAGGGAGGGAAAAGCGAGTCGAGCGTAAGAAGCACGTGGACGAGAAATCTATTCCTTTCGAAAAACAGCATCCGAAACGAAAGACCTGGGCTAAGCAGCCGGGAAAAAATGACGAGGAATACACGGGTGGAAGCAAAGAAGCTTTGGCGGCCGCAGCTAGCGGAAAGAAAACACCCAGTATGAACCCAACGTTCGAAGTTGCTCCATATGAAGTGCAATTTGCGCAACAAATTGGTTCAGGAGGGTTTGGAGTGGTTTTCAAAGCTAAGTTTCGCAATCAGACCGTCGCTGTCAAAAAGATTCACGCGCATGCGCTAATGAATTCTGCCTCGATAGCTGAATTTCAGTCTGAGGTGGCTGTGTTGTGTACGCTACGACATCCAAACATCATTGGATTTGTTGGGGCTTGTACTCGACCACCAAACTTAATGATCATCACCGAGTTCATGGCAAGAGGGACATTATTTGACATTTTGCACCAGTCGAACGAGCGAGTAACTTGGCCAATGCGCAAGAAGTTCGCGTTAGACACATGTAAGGGAATGCGATATCTACATGATAGCAAGCTGCTGCATAGAGATCTTAAGTCATCGAATCTGCTTCTTGACAAGGACTACAATTGCAAGGTCGGAGACTTTGGGCTGACACGCATTTCCAAAGGATCCGCGGCCGTGCAAATGACTGGGCAGTGTGGAACGTTTCAATATATGGCTGTGGAAGTACTCGCAAACAAACCATACTCGGAGAAAGCTGATGTTTTTTCGTTCGGTATACTTCTGTGGGAAATAGTCGCGAGGAAACTTCCATACTTCGGAATGCAACCTATGCAAGTTGGAATGGCTGTTCTCAACCAAGGACTTCGTCCTACCATTCCGCGTGAATGTCCACCTTCTTTAGCGAAGCTTATGCGAAGTTGTTGGGATAGTGACCCGAGCAGAAGGCCGTCTTTCACACAGCTGGTGCCCATTTTGGAAGCGCTACCAGAATAAGCAATGTGTTTGAAACATATACGGTTCAGTACAAGACCACCTAGAATAGTCTAACATTATTTCACTGAGAAGTTAACACACATTAACGGTTTTGTAACAATACTCGTTCAGCTATCTTGTGCGATCTTTCCCTTTCTTGTACAATCCCACTCTTAGACACCACACTCTCATACTTCCGCTTGACTCCCCGTGATTTTTGCTTTGGTTCCTTTGGTACCTTCTTATCAAATTTACCAGCAGAAGCGGTAGACTTCTGGACAACAGCCAGGGCGTCACTAAGTCCTTTCTTTGGCAAAAACCTCTTGCCGCTTGGGCCGGTGCTTGCCACATCCAACGCTTGTATGGGACTTATCTGAGCACTGCGTGATTTCTGCGACAAACGAATATTGGCGGCCTGCTTCTTCTTGTTTTCTTTAACTCCTAGCTTCTTGTCCCTTTTTTTCTCGGCGAAGGGATCGTAGTCGTCGCCCATTCCCTCTTTATGAGGAATGATAACGTCTTTCTGCAATGAGTTCTTACTTCCGCGACCATACCGTGGCACGTACTCACCTGTGGCTTCGTCAAGTACAAGTCTGTCTCGCTTCTTCTTTTGAATACCCTTCTCCTTGGCAAACTTTTCCCACTTGGTGAGTGCTCTCTCCTTTGGTATTGGCTTCTCGCGAGGCAACCCATATGACGGTGGTGGCAATTTGACAAGCTTTCCGTCTTCAGTTTGCTCAGCAGGCAAACAGAATATGGCCGTCACCAGCGCCTGAACCGCCTCCGTCGTCTTCTCGAAGTCATCCACCTCATAGATGCGCTTGTCAAAGGCAGTGAGGTTCCCGAGGTCAAGTTCAATGCCGGTGGGAGCCTCTGCTGCCTCTGCAGCCCCTGCAGGTGCTGCCTTCGTAGACATAGACATTCAAGTCAAAACAACAATACTCTGAGAGCAAGAGCAAGGAACAGACCTTCCAGATAACGCAAGCGGAGAATGATTATTATTCAGTGTTTCGTGGAATCCAACAACTCTTGTCGAAGGTTTATCAGTTACCTTGTACGCTTGAATGCTTTACAATGTGCACATACTACAGGTAGCGTTCTACCTTCGTATGTTCGTTCAGAGAGAAGGCTCTACAACGCACCAACTACTGTCTTGGCCGAAGGCGTCGTCGAAGCTCTACGGTTCCGAAATTGTATCCATATATTAATTGAGATTGGCAATCAATAATTTACAATTTGGTCTTTCAATTTTTGGAAACATGTTCTTGAGAGCAAGTATGGCCCCATGCATGGGTTGGCAGACTGCTTATCTACCGTGAGAGGTTCGCGATAAGGATTGTGAATCCATACAGTTTTTTCCACACAGCTTGCCTTCTCGGCTAACCCTTAACCCTTTCGTTTTCCTGACGAGGGAAGCAGCTTGAAGCTCTTCAATTCTTTGCAGCGAAGGAACCCTTCTCGAGCAATCCATCGCTTGTTTAAGTATCGAGTGCTTCACTTTTTTGCGAGGAAATCAGTTACGAGATTCTCCTCGAATACTACTTCCGCTTCCTTCCACATTACAAAAACCTAGTATCCTTCGTTCTTTCCGGCTGAATTCATCATGAGGATACAGTTCAGAGGAGGAGTGTGGAAGAATTCCGAAGATGAGATTCTTAAAGCCGCAGTAATGAAATACGGAATGAACCAATGGGCAAGAATAGCTTCTCTTCTCGGAAGAAAATCAGCTACACAGTGCAAAGCCCGTTGGTACGAATGGCTGGATCCGGCGATCAAAAAAACTGCCTGGACTAGAGAGGAAGAGGAAAAATTGCTTCATCTTGTCAAAGTCATGCCAACGTCATGGCGGACAATTGCTCCTATGATTGGCAGGACAGCTGCCCAATGCATAGAACATTATGAACAACTAATTGACCAAGCTCAACAAGGCAACGGAGAAGACGGTATCACACCAGGAAGTGCTTCCCTTGGTTCAGCAGTAGCCGCGAATTCGCGAAGCAGACCCGGTGATGTAGATTCAGCCCCGGAAACTAAGCCAGCAAGACCAGATCCTGTGGATATGGATGAAGATGAGTTAGAGATGCTCAGTGAGGCTCGAGCTAGGTTAGCTAACACCAAAGGAAAGAAAGCAAAACGAAAAGCCAGAGAAAAGCAACTTGAGGTTGCAAAGAGGTTAGCTTTACTACAGAAGCGAAGAGAATTAAAGGCTGCTGGTATTGATGTGAAGCTCTTCCGAAAGAAAAAGAACGTCACAGATTACGGAACGGAAATTCCATTTGAAAGAAGACCAGCTGCTGGGTTCTTTGACACCACAGAAGAAGACGCTATATTAGAAAAACAATCTGATCAAAAGGAACAAATTGGCAAGCTGCTACAGAAGTATAAAGGAAAAACAGCAGCAGAAAAGGAAGACGAAGCACAAAAGCGAGATAGGGCTAAGCGAAAGGAGCTTGAGAAAACTAACTTGCCAGCAGCTCTGGGCCTCGATAGAGTTCGAGCACCACGCAGTCCTCCACTCAAAAAGGCCAGATTATCCATTCCTCCTCCTCAATTGTCTGACCTGGAACTAGCAAAACTATCAAAATCTCAAAACGGAAGCTCAGTGAAGTCAAACGGCGCGAACAGGATGAAATCTAAGAGGCCTCCGCTAGGCAATGGAACACGAGCTACAAACAATACGTTAAATGGAGTAGAGCCACAATCAAATTCAGATCGATACACTCCTGAGCCATGGGCTGTTGCTCGACAGCGACAAGTTCAAACGCTCCTGGAATTGAAATCAGTCGGAACTCCTTTGCGCGGCGGTCCAAATCCCGGTGTTGAACAATTGGGGCTTGGCGGACGTGTTACGCCAGCTCCAAGTGAAATGAGGACCCCTAATCCCTTGGCAACGCCGTTAATGACTCCTGGTTCAGTTTATGGTTCGAACACGGGTTCTGGGCCCCGCGTAGACAGAAAATCTATTCTTATGGAAATTGTCAAGCAAGGGTTTAGAAACCTTCCCGAGCCAGAAAATGAGTATGAAATCGATGTAGCAAGTGACGCGAACCAGGGCGATGAAAGTACGGACGTTTCCTCAGAACTTGAAAGCGAGGAAATTGACGCAGAGGACGAAGCAAGGCGGCGACGGAATGGAAAATCTTCTCTTCTGGAGTCGGAACGAATGAGACTTATGTCATCAGCGGCAAGGCGAGGTTTGCCTATCCCCAGCCCAGTGGCCAGAAACGATGCCCTTTCGGAAGAACTGAACTTTCTTATTAGTCGAGACACCGAGTACCATCGGTTGCTGGAAGAGGAGAAGGAAAACGGAGGGATCGTCACTGTCAGTATGCTAGATCGACTGCAGGAAGTTACCGATCATGATCACTTGAGTCAGAAAGATACTTCTAGAGGGATGGAACTTGTGAATGAGGAAATTGCGAAAGATGGTTCTCTTGCTTTTGACTTTCAAGACCGACTTCTAGAGCTTCTGAATACGAGAGTTGTGTCATCCGTGGAAGGCAAACGTCGTTCACACGAAAGTGCAAGTACGAACGCAAACGTCAAAGCACAATTGGAGCTTGAGCGTAGCGAGAGATACAAAATCCTTAGGGATTTATATGAAAGAGCTCTTGCGGGTAAAAAGAAAACTAGGAATGAACTCAACGCGCTGCAGCTTCGTAAAAAATTCGTGGGGGAAGAAGATATTATCCCTAGCGCCAAAGAAGCAACAGATGAAAAGACAATCATGAATCTCATTAACGAACTGAAAAAGAAACAAGAATCATGACGTGAAACAATTGAAGTCATCTTCTCCATCTTCGCCAAATTGACTTGTCTGCTTGTCCGCTGTTGGTTTTCATTGCCGCAGAGCAGTAAGTGGGAAAGTTTAGAAGTTCGCACAGATGTATGGAGAACCTTCAAAAGTGCCGGGCGAACAAAATATCGGTGGAAGTAAGCTAACAACCTTCACAGTGAACATTAAGGGGAAGTTAAGACTTCGTTTCAGAACTTATACTCAACCAGTGTCCCAGCTTTTCTTTCTTCGTGATGAGATAACCGAGATTCTCTGGATTTGGCGAAACCTGAACCGGTAATCTTTCCACGATCGAAAGGCCATATCCAGTTAGACCGGAATACTTCGCTGGATTATTAGTCATGAGAATGATTTCACTGACATTAAGATCTGCGAGAATCTGCGCGCCGATGCCATACTCCCTGCTGTCAACAGGAAGACCGAGGTCTTCGTTGGCTTGGACGGTGTCTCTTCCTTGATCTTGCAACGCATACGCTCTCATTTTGTGCCCTAGGCCGATGCCACGCCCTTCCTGCCCACGTAGGTACACAAACACGCCGCGACCGGCAGCAGCAATTTCACGCATGGCGAAATCTAGCTGAGGGCCGCAATCGCACCGCAGGGAGCCGAAAACATCACCAGTGCAGCATTCCGAGTGCACTCTAACGAGCACAGGGCCATCAAAGTTTGGATTTTGTGGATCGTCACCGCCACCCACAACGAGTGCAAGATGGTCAACATCATCGAGTACAGAGCGGTACGCATAAGCGTCAAATGTTCCGTAACGAGTAGGTAGACGTGCCGGAGTACTCGCCATGCGAGTTACGAGTTTCTCTTGCATACGCCTGTACTTGACGAGGTCGGCAATTGAAGTGAGCACTAATCCGTGTTGTTCCGCAAAGTGACGCAACTGGGGGAGGCGGGCCATAGATCCGTCGCTGTCATTCACAATTTCACTGAGGACACCCACGGGAGCGCAACCAGCCAGTCTAGCAAAATCTACAGACGCTTCTGTGTGTCCAGCGCGCTTGAGGACTCCACCGTCACGGTAGCGAAGCGGGAAGATATGACCTGGACGGTGGAAATCGTCGGGATGTGAATCGCGATTTGCGAGAGCACGGAGTGTCATTGCACGGTCAGCGGCGGAGATACCGGTTGAGGTGCCGTGTTTGAGGTCACAGGTTATAGTGAAGGCCGTGTTCTTGGGATCGGTGTTGTTTGCAACCATCTGCTGAAGTTGAAGGCGATCGAGATCTTGTGCTTCCATGGCACAGCAGATGACACCGGAGGTGTGGCGGACCATGAATGCAATGGCTTCTGGAGTAACCTTATCTGCAGCGATGATAAGGTCACCCTCGTTCTCGCGATTCTCGTCGTCTGTGACAACGACGAACTTGCCCTGAGCTATGGCTTCCAGAGCTGCTTCAACGGACTCGCGACCGAAGCACCAGCCATCATCAGAGACTGGCATGTTTACGGGGGCTGATGGCACAGACTCGGGTAGCCAGCCACCGAAGGAGTTTGTCTTTCGTCGAGAAACGGCAACAGCCCTCACAGTGCAGCGCGAAGCAGCACGAGAGAGGCGGGCAGCCGGGAGAGGGGAGCGGCGGAGTAGAGGCGATGGGGCGTTCAGGAAAGCCATGTTGATGCTAAGACGAAAGGGAAGGCAATTGCAGCGGAACGGAAACGTGGGGATGGTGAGGGAAAGGGCCGCTGTTAAGTAGAGTGAGCACAGATTGCCAATGCGTGGGGATGATGATGACACAGCCGATTCGCGAAACGACTGTGCATCTTGATGCACGATGCGGAGAAATGGCACACGAAGGCGTGCGCAGCGCACGCGGCATGGACAGACGTGGAGCGCACCGCGGGAGCTGCCAGCCATTCGACTGCCATTGGGCGCGATGCCACGCAGCCTTTCTCTGCCGCGCACTTGGCGTCGCGCGCCCCGCAAACGTTCCTCACTGCGCCATCAGGACATGCGCGCCGTGCCGCGAACGCTGCCACCTCGCACAATTGTGAGCAGTCGCTGTGCACGGTGGCCACGTACCGTATGCGTTCTCCATTTTTGGCGCCAAAAGTGCGCGCGCAGCGCCACACCCCCAAAGAGGCGTGCAGCCGACAAGCGGCGCGGGCTTGTGCTCGTCGCCGCGCATTGCCTGAGCTGCGCGATATGGCTTCTTCGATGACCGAGATTACGTGCGGCCAGCTGCGTCTCTCCGTGCCGGTTTCGGCGTGCATGCCCAGCGTGCAGCTCGTCGATGAGCGCGCGGTGCGCCTCACCTTCTCCAACTTCTCGGGCACTGTGCTGTTCGAAGCGCTGCCGCGTGATCGAACGTGTGGCGTTCCGGCCATCGTTCCTGCGCTCATTGACGCCCCCTCTGTCGTTCCCGCTCTTCGTGAGCCGCCGTCAGTCGTGCCGTCCATCTCTCAGACCCCTCCAATTGCTCCCGCCCTTCGTGAGCCGCCTTCAATGGTTCCATCGCTGGCGGACGCCTCCCAGGCCTTCCCGTGTTCACAGCCGCCCGATTCTTTTGACCCGCATGATATGGCATCAAGTATGCCTTTCCCGCATTTCTCGCACCAGTACATGCAGCTCACGCCGAGGTCGTCGCCTTCGCCACCTGCTTCGCCTCCTCCTATCGAGCCATGTGTGGTAAATCGTCCGGCTCCGCCTGCTCAGCATTCGTCTCCTGCTGATACGTCGAATGCTGAGCAGCAGCCAGGACATTTGGAACAAATGCCTGCCTCACACCCTCCTGAAGTGATGTGTTCTCAAGCCGCGGACAAGCCTGCGTCCCAGCCGTGCAATTTGGTCGGGAAACAGCCAAAGAAGAAATCAACGCAGCCTCAGAAACGTTCGTTGCCTCTGCCCAAGGTGGAAGATCGAGGCGCGAAACAGGGAAAGCGTGTGCGCTTTGATGATAAACCCGTAGTGCTATGCAGCCCAATCAAACATGCCCCAAAAATCTCGGTCGCCACACCGTGGAGTACGTTGCAGGTGGCGGACGGGAATTTGCCGTCTCGCCGATGGGGCGCCACTTTGTCAAAGGTGGATGCAGAGACCTTTTTGTTATTGGGAGGTGAATCTGAACTTTCGGGCTTTTTCGGGTCTATGTCGTTGTATAAAGCAAAAGAGAATCGATGGGTGCTAACGGGACATGATGTGCCTGCCATGCCTGATGGTGGGCGTGCATGGCATACGACTTGTGTAATTGATGGAAACTTGTTGGTGTTTGGTGGCGAGAAACAGGTTGATGGAGAACGTTTACAGACGAACGATTTGCTTGTGTACGATACTTCGTATTTTTCGTGGTATCCGCCTTCCTACTTTGGGCCTAAGCCGTCGGCTCGCGCTGGGCAT
Organism: Gracilaria caudata; assembly: GCA_030374735.1. NCBI lineage: Eukaryota > Rhodophyta > Florideophyceae > Gracilariales > Gracilariaceae > Gracilaria > Gracilaria caudata. The sequence goes on from JASCIV010000053.1 coordinate 53,903, forward strand.
TGCGCATCGGTTATTCCGGGCACTAGAAACATTGTGGTGTATGGCGGTATACATGGCAAGAAGTGGCTGAACGATCTTTTCGTTCTGGAAGACTTGTGTAGCTGGAGGAAAATTAAGCCGTCTGCAAAGAGCGCGCGTCCTTGTGCACGATCTTATGCAAGTTTGACACCTGCGTCGGGATTTCTAGTGCTATTTGGCGGGAATAACAAGACAAAATGTTTCAATGATGTGCACCTTTTGTCAACGGATTCGTTCGTGTGGAATGAAGTGACGATATGTGGTAGGGTTCCAAAGGCTAGAACCGGTCATTGTGCAGTTCCATCCAAAAATGGTAAGAATGTGATCGTGTATGGTGGTTGGGATGACCAGGGGTTGCAGCGCATTTTCTTTTCAGATGTATGGGAGTTGCGTATTAAGAGCGCTACTGAATGTGTGTGGGCTTGTTTGTCTCATGGGGATCAGCAGAGCAGAGTGCCTGGTCCGAGGGCTGGGGCGTCGATGTGTGTTGGACCTGATGACGAGTGTGACGCGATAATGTATGGTGGATGGCATCAGCTCACGTATTTCAATGATTTGACAAAGCTTTCCGTAGCAAAGAAGAGCTCGAAATCAAGACCATGATGAGAGGATTGTAAAGACGTTTTCGTTCATGCTATCCGGCGGCGATGCAATATGAGTACAGTGCTTAAGTACAAAACTCTACCTGTAAGAATTGACGAGGCTTAGTTCACTTCACATTCAACCCCCTTCTGTCGTCGCTTGTCTCTAAGAACTTACTATTACGAGTACATTCGTTAAAGCCATCGCAGTGCCCTGGCACTCACATTGTAGCTCAGGTGGTCCGTCATCATTGATGACTCATCAAACACGGACCACGGTGCATTCGAGCTCTGCACCTCCGCACTGCAGTGTGCACTGTTCATGACATCGTCTCGGCGTCTCGCGAGTGCTGAAATACAGTAAATGGGCCGCGTTCCCACGTACAGTACTATGCTTGTAGTACAAGCTGGCAGTGTCAGGAATTATTCGCGGGCAACGCGTCATGATGCAGGAGATACGTCCAATCAACGTACCGTATGTCCGAGTCTTTGAGCACTGGATGTTTGCACAATATTGTGCGTTTGTTCTCTTGAGCAGTGAGAGACAGGGGAATTCTCATCACGAACATGCGAATGATTCGGCATGCTACCCTTGCTAGCTTGCTGGGGCAACCAAATTGCATCAAGCGCCTGTCAATAGAGAGATCATCATGAGCAATAGAACATGCCACTTTAGGATGTGCGATTCTTACTAATCTCGATTTGTCCCATCGCCGGCCCCGTTTTAACGCCAACGGCCTGCGTTAGTCGCAGAAGCACGGGCTCTTCAGCCATTCATGTAATGGATAGCCGCAGCCTGGTTAACGGTTTCGCTTGTTATTCAGCCTTTGGGGGAAAGAGAATTCTCAACCTAAACGGCCGGCAAAGCGACATCAATGGACATGCGAACAGGGCAGTTTCCGGAGGATGCCCAGCCACCGATGATACTGATGAGTCAATCACGCTTCATACACTTTGCGCTATATGAAGATTTGAAAGTAGATAACATCTTATCGTCAGATAAAATCTGTTATATGGAAGCATGGCTTATACATTCTGTTTCTCAGTGATTGGTCCATACATATGACATCTGCTCTTCCTATCGAAATACGGTGAAGGATTAATGCTAGGCGTGGGTGCCAAAAGAGTAGCGTTCGCGCTTGTCCAGGCCAGTTCTCGTCCTCTAGCTAATAGGGCCACTTGTATAATTCGTTACCAAGCCAAACCAATTCTGAACCTGGCAAGAGCGTGGCGCTTGTACTCTCAGCAATAGCGACATAAATTCAGGCTTCTGCGAGTGGAGTCTCCATCCACAATCATCCAGAATGGTCGGTTGTATTGAAACTACCAACTTCAACAAACTTATCTTCTGCTTCTCACTCTTACTTTCGTCAGCAGTAGCATCTTCGTTGTCTTCCGCGCTCAAGAACTACTTTCCTTGCACCGCTCTGAAACTCTTTGAGTCAGCATGGGAATCAACGTATTTTGAGCCTACTCTTCTCCCACTGGCACAGCAGCTCGGAAATACATCAGTCGAAGCCAGGTCTTTCGAGGCCAGTTTGTTTAATTTCACATGTGACTCTCCAATTTCTGCCACGCACATCTTTCGTTGTAATCCAAAAGGCTTTTCGTTTGAACCTGTAACGAAAAAGACAACAGCAACCATATTGTTCCTCCATGGATTCATTCGGCCATTAGAGGCTGCCATCTATGTTCCAGCAATAAGTATACTCTTATCCACATCTAGTTCCTTGTACGAATCCGTCCGCATAGAGGTTCCTCTTGCTCCCCTTCGCGTTACAACCTTCAACGAACGTTCACCCTCGAATGAAACTGCTTCTCGTGCATGGATTAACGTGACACCCGAAGAAGAAGAAGAAGATCGCCTCAGCTTATATCGCGCATCCCAATTAGTGGAACGACTTGCTCTTTCCCAGGCATGCCTCTCACGACATTCATTGAAAAAGGTGCTCCTTATGGGTCATTCTTTGGGTGCTGTCACCTCTCTCGAGTTTGCTCTTTCTACTGATGTCGAGCTTGCTGGTGTGATACCGATTAGTGGGGCGCTGCCACGCATCGCCGATTACGCCCTGCCACCTTCGTTCCGTCCTTTCAACACAGCGAAGCGAGGTTATAATATTACAATGATACATGGGACCGAGGACGAAGTAGTTCCTTTCAGCGCAGCGCAAGCTTCAGCACAACTCCTTAAACCTTTGTCTGATGGGCTTGGTTTTGGGTTTACACTCGTTCCTTTGGAAGGCTTAGATCATTCTGAAACCTTACTCCAGTCTCCCCTGCTTCCTCTATTTATCAATCTTGCTGTTGCGCAAGCATTGTCGAATTAACGAAGTGGCCAAGGACAAAAGATGAGAACAGCGCAATCCGATTCATCAACTATAAAAGATATGAGACCCGGTACAGTGAACCAGGCAGGGCGCAGGAGTTGCTCAGTTGTTCTTCATATCAGCATAAGAATAGAAGAAGCCATTTTGACAACCTGCACTTCACTCTCTCTCTCTCTCTCTCTCGTTTGTGAAAACGCGTACGCTAATTCCTCGCACGCGTGGGTTTGCTAAAGACCCAACAACCTATAATACTTCTATCCTGCAGCCATCAACTACCAAAAGGTAGCTATGCTCCACGCACTGGGCTACAACGAGAAAGTATTAGATCTCTTAGGTGTTTTCGACCGCAGGTCGTTTCGCTACCGACGCTTATCGCCTTCATCCTCCCATGAACCTCTTCATTCATCCCCTAGAGACCCCGACAGAGGGGCACACCACGACAAGGCGCTTCCGCATGTACCACGTTGGCCACTCAAGAAACCATGAGCAGCGTCCTTACGACCCAACCCTCTTATCAATCGGTGAGGTCAGGCGCAAGGACCAGTCCGTAGCCCTTCACCGTCATCCAACCCCAGTGTAGTCCCTCCGAGAAAACCCTTCTAACAAGTTATTCCATTGACGAGAACTGCTTTAAAACTTCAAGAATCATGCATGATGCGTAAAGGATCGTGATGTACACATTCTAGTGACTTCCTATAAACATCTCTGACCTAGATGCCGGATACAGAGGAGAATGCACCCTTTGATGTAATTCTTTACTCAGAAGCCGGCAGGCGGCGGAGACAGAGCTTGAAGCGTTATCTGATCAGCCTGATCAGCATGTACCTTTGGTATCTTAGGCCATCCACACCGGTTGGATGATGATCAAAAACTGGGGGTCTTTTGATCATCATCCACCCAAAAATGCCCGCACCGGTGATGGATGATGAAAAAATCTTCAATTTAACCATCACCATCGTGATGGAAAC
>JASCIV010000420.1:0-20618 GCA_030374735.1 Gracilaria caudata
TCCACACTCTTCCACCCCCCGCCCCTTTCTACCCTTCGCCATGTACTCGCAGCAAAGCGGCCGTCCCGCAGGGCCACCCAAAATGGCCAACCGCTACATCAAGGGCCGTCTTCCGGAGGGAGTCGACTTCGCCGCCTACCCCGGTCGCTCCTCAACACCGCTCCCCACCGCAGAGAGCAAGAGCGCCGAGCGAATCAACCAGCTCAAGATCTGGAATGAAGCCGCTACAAACGATGACAAACGTCGCCTCGGCGCCAGCAAGACCCTCGGCGTCAATGCAACATCCGTCTCCACCACCCGCCGAACCGACTCCTTCAAGCAGGCAAAAGACCGTCATTCCGCCTCCTTTCACTCCACCCCGCCCTCCAACCCACCTCGTGACGTAGAGCACCGCACCACAGTGCGTCACACCTCCGTTCCTCTCAACCGCAACAAGGATATGTTTGCTGACAGGAGCGACTCGGAGTCGGAAGAAGAGATCCCCGAAGATTACCCCGAGCCCCAACTTTCTACCCCTCAAGACTATCAGCGCACGCAACACTCTCCGCCCCGTCAAGAGGCAACATCGCGGCCTGTCAGCGTACCGCCCCCGCGCCCCTCTAACCCCGATCCTATGCCGGAACACCCGCTCCCACGACCTGTTTCAGCACCTGCTCCCACCTCTCTCAATACCCCGGATGCCTTTCCTCCCGCTAATCAGCCGAAGCGCAACAACGCGTGCTGTATAATCATGTAACTCAGTTTTGCTATCCCCTTTCTCTTTCTTTCTTTCTCTCTCTTTCTCTTTTGTTACTCTGAGGCCTGCAGCTTCCGTTTCTCTCTTCGTTACTGCTGGCCTTTCTCACAGTTCGCTATTTCGTTTCTTTCCACGACATTGTCGATTTGGCCCTGCACTGCATCTAGTTCCGAAATTGCGACCACGGGGCTCATGGCGAGAGCCTACGCCAGAAATTGCGAACACTGTTTCATCCACATCATGTGTAACCCTAAAATTTATTCACGGTGCCACAGCTAGGAGCACTATCTATAGGGGGGAGAAGCTGCAGCAGCTGATGTACGCACCATTCCACGAAATCACGCTCATCACATTTATGTTAAGTATGTGTCGGCGCGAGACGGGGTTAGTCGCATTCGTTGCTCTAATGTGCAACACTTAAGCCTATTTGTTCTACACTTCTCAGCAGCAATATCTAAAGACATGTAGCGCTCTCGTTTTCGCGTCGCCGCATCTTTCTTCATGCTTTGAACAGCTGTATTTTTCTCTTGTTTCGCCTCGAGCACGCGATCTGGAAAACTGCGGCATTCAGTTGTTCCGCTAAGTCTTCTTTGCAAAGCCGGGTTATCGTTGCATCCGAAGCAGACCCTGTGGTTATTTCAAAGACATTAATACATTGAGGGAAACAGTTCACGAAAGAAGCGCATTCAGTAGTGTCAAGAATGGTCAGAACAGAGAACGGGCCAATCTAAAGTTCCGGCAAACAGAAGATGCAGATAGATAGGCTTCATACGAGACGCAAGGTTTGGTGTGGGTGTGAACGCAGGAAGCGCCACTGGGCACGTAATGCCAACAACATGTTTTGCACTCGATACGTTTTTATGATACTGTAACTTTTTGTCGCACCATCGCCGACAATAAAAAAAGTATATTCAACCTTTTTTTTGGCGCACTCCTCGTCAGGGTGACACGAGTTCGTTTGTGGTCGAGCACACAACCGCATCCGTGATTCGGATGGCGGACACCCTTGTAACATATAAGCTTTGCATACATTCGCGCGTCTGTCTTGTTGGCCCCAAGCGACTTCTGCAAAACATGAAGCGCCATTCTCTGCGATCTACGGAATCAGCAGGTTTCGTCTTCGCTATCGCTGCAATCGTCCACATCGAAACTCAGCTTCTTGTTCCTCTTTCTTCCTGATTTCTTTGTCTTTTCAATTCCTCGGCTTCCAAGTTTGTATGGGGCCTTGGCTCGTGAGGAACGAGGATCGTCGCTATGAGTGACAGCATCTTCATCACCACAAGTAACCGAAAACCCTTGCTTTTCCAGTGCTTCAATTTCCTCCTCAGTGTTCACTACAGGGGTTTCTTCGCGTGTCTGCCTTCTGTCTTCGGCATCCTTGCCGAGATGATGCGTAGCAGATTCGCGCTTTGCTTGCGTAGCGTCCACAGGTCCTTTTTGCACCAGTCCCTGAAGGAATTTCGGAATGACCCGTTCATACGTGATTTGGTTTCGTTTACCACTTCGACCCCCTCCAGCGCTCCCCCCACCGCCGCCTCTTCGGCCCATATCAGCAATACGAAAAAGAACAGCTCATAAAAGCCCAGTTCGGCTCGACGCTTGCAACAGGAGGTAAGTTCTATGACAACAACTTGCTTCGCGCATAAGAAAAGAGCAGGAAACCCGCGAACCACTAAAATGCACTGTAGTTGACAGGTTATGCACTGCGCAATTTGTGTTGCATAGTCATGTAGTATGCAATGCATACCCTCCCCTGGGGTATGTCACCACGAGCCCGTAAAAATATCCATAGGATATCATTTCTATCTATTCCCCGTAGATACCCAGATCATGTAGCTGGTCTAAGACGGTTCCTCATGACGCGTTCCTGAACCAGACGTTTCTCCCTTCGCCGTTCTGACGAACTAGTGGCGGTCGGAAGTTTTCTATAGCGGTCACTCCTGCTCGGATCCACGAAATCCATCAGGAATTCGCTGCTAATCGATATGCTTGCAAATAAAGTATAGGACACGATGCTCCACCACGCGAGAAATCCGGCGACTTCACGGAAGAATGTGTCGAGCTGCAATCCCCGTTCTAATCCCCTTGGCCGACAAAATGCCATTCGAAAGCCGCCATCATGTTTTGCAACCAATGTGAGCAGAAGAGTTATCAAAATGGGAGCGATGTATGCGAGTGTGATCAACATTAAATAGAAGGAGGTACCGATAACCTGAAAGGAACAATTACGACCAGCCTCTGATACGCCGTTGACAGTCTTCTCCGTCCAGAACCGTCGATACGCCTCTATCGCACCGTCAAGATAAGCTTGTAAACGAATTCGAGCAATGCTCAGCCTAACAACAACGCATAACAAGAGGGCCATGATACGCCATCCACTGTAGGTATCTTCACCTCTCGGAGTGACAGACCACAGAAACGCGGTGAGCAGAGGGACAACATAGTCCAACGCGATGCGAACCATAGTGAGTGGTGTGGGTGGCCCCAGAGAATATGGGTCATTTTGGTGCTCGGTGATATCCATCTTGTACTGGAGATTTACATCGTGGTCAATTCGCGAGAAGCGGCGTGCAGGAACAGCACCACCCGCAGATATCAATGCTGCCACAGTTGCTACACACACACGAGCAATGACTGCGACATTGCGTGCGTAAGTTTGCGCCTTGTCGAAACCTAAGCCGGCACGATCTAGGAGGAAAGATTGCATCTCACTTCGCAGAGTTTCAAAGGCTTTGTCGAACTTGACAAAATATTGAAAATCACCAGCAGATATGAGAAAGATGGAAACAATCCACGAAGCACCAGTAAGAGCAATCATGACGCGTCGAGAAGTGAGACTAGCAGATATTACATACAACTCGTACAAAGCGAAAGCAATGGCAAAGAAAGCCACGTACGCGGAACGCTTATTCGCCAACAAGTTTGGAAAGAAACAACCAACAATATCTTCAAACAGAAAGGCTGCAAGATAGCCGCAGAAAATGCCCGTGATATGAGCCAATTCGCGATGGTGGGGAAACTCAGATTCTGTAGGAAAGAAGGTTGCTGTGATTTTGCCTCGACGAACGGGAAGTGCGCTGACGGTGATTTTGGTTTTGGTTGCGGCGGAAGACTGCCTGCCTTTCTTCTTTCCTGGTTGTGAGTTCTTCGCACCCGCTTGCTCTATGGCCTGTATATCTTCTGCTTCTGGCTCGACACAGTACTTGAGTCCGAATAGAAGCGGATGCTCGAAGATGTAGAAGTGGGAATGGAGGCGAGTGAGTACGAACATGACGCACATGGCGACGACGAGGGCAGGGGAAAGAATGGCCATGATAAAGCGCGTGAACACTTGAGACTTTGTCTCTGCTGCATGCAAACTGGCGAATCACGGAAGCGTGAGACGGAGGTGAGGACGTTTCCGAGCAGGCAGTGAGCACGCAGTTGAACAACAGGGAAGAAACGGTGGTCTTAGGTGCCGGGCGTTCTGGAGCCACGCGTTGAAGAGCGGATGTATGGCAAATTGACGGCGGCGTTCGTGGCGGAGGTGATGCCCTTCTACAAACGTACCCCGCAGCCAAAAGCGCCCGGCCGCACAACCTGAGAGATGAACAATGACAAGCAACAGGGGGATTGCCATCTCGGATGCCGCGGCGCACATGCGCTTCATGGCTTACAGCTGTCACACGTTTAAATTTTTGAATGTGCTGTGCGCGCGCTCCTCCGGCTTCTCGTGTAATCGTTGGGTGCCTGTCATGGAATGATTGATCCATCGTCCACCCAAAGCGCCCTATAAATGCCCGACAGCTCCTCCCCCGCCCTCGCCCCCATTGCGGAGCCGTCATCCGTCAACCTTGGGAATCAAACCGCAGTAGGTAGATAGATGGGATGTGATCCGGCGCTCATGTTCACATGGGCTCGTGCGCCCCCACCCCGAATGGGTGGGGACACGCGATGCTACCATGTGAATGTCAGCGTCTGATACCACCAATTTAGATCCTTAATGTAGCTCCCGCTGATCAAGCTCTCCGTCACCGGTCCATTCGCATTTGTCGCTTTTTGCTCGCACTAATCACCAACTAACCGCTGTACGTTTCTATTTGTCTTATTCTCTCTTAACGACCGCTCTACAGGAATTATCGTCAATCATGGAAGCTGTTAACAAGCTGGTGTTTGGTCTACTGCTCTCGATCTACCATGGCTTTCTGTCCACTACCCCTGAAGTTGCAGCAGTCCGTAACTTCATCTGTTTTGAAGCGATTCGGAGGATGTCTCACGCGTTACCGATGCTCAGCAGCCCCACAATTGACTATCGAAAGCAAGTTCCCTGTTGCTCCGCTTACTCTAGTGGTATCGATTGCAGCAACGACCGTGCTTGTATGCAATGAGCATGATTTTTGAAGCTACAGATCAACTACAAGCGCTTGCGCTTCGATGCAATATAGATGCTGCGGCTAAAAATGCACCGAACAAGCAGTCGTGCGTGTGAAGCAATCCTATCAAACAGTTTCTGTTAATAGTAGGGTTTACATAAAGTGTTGTACTCGGTACTCAAGAATGAGCTCACTCCAGCGTACCTCCACGTGTTGTCTGTAGTGTCTATGTGCAAGTTAACTGCTGCCGAAGATCTTGTCGGTTTGATCTTACAAAACAGCTGTCTTTCAATAAGCTGCATGCGATCGCGTTCCCTTTCTATACAACTCGGAAGCGAGCCACACACCTCTACTCTTTTGTTGTTAGACTCTTGGCTTTCGTAAACACTCAAGAGCTTGACTCTTTTCCTTCATCTGACAACGGCGTCGCATGCTTCGACAGGGCATGTCCATCCCCAGTTGCATGGTTCGACTTGTTAGTAGGACCAAAATCTTGAAGGCCACTTTCCTCAGACCTTCCTTGGTTGTCTGTGAGCTCTTGCTTCTTTGTGAGATTGCGCAAAGTCTCATTGTCGTGTTTCCCGAGAGAAGACGTCGTCACTTGCAACGCGCTCTTCCCTTCATCATTCCCCTTGACTGCAGTCGTATTTTTCGGTACCTGTGGACTCGAGTGATTGGCGACGTTTTGATTCTGATTCTCTTTGTCGCTTGCCTTGGCCGCAGCCTGTGTGGAATGAAAAGTTGGACTCTCCTTGGCAATGTTCCTCGTAGACGCTGTGTTGTGCGACATCCCAGTTTTTTCCTCAGGCCTCGATGACTGAGGACTGTTGGTCTTAACGACCCCACCACTTGCTGTTTGACGATTGAAAGCATCCCCTAATTGGTCAGCCCCTGTAGCTCCCATCATATCATTAACCTCCCTTCGAGGAGGTGCTCGACTGATCTTCATCTGCCCCGTTGGAGTGGTCGCGGCGGCATGCTTGTCATCGACAAGGCTCTCTCCTGATAGAGCCGCGTTGCCCGACACTTCCGATGAAGAAGAAACGCGAGGTGGTCTTGTCTGTCTAGTCATTTGGGGAGACGAGCTCGTCGAGTCAAGAGACAGGGAACTACTGTCAATGTTCTCATTCCGAGCGGGGGCGCGAGAAATCTTCATTTGCCCAGCCGCAACACTAGCTTGTTGATTTCTCAAATCATCAGCCATCGCCGAAGGACTTGAATCCGAAGGGTCCACTCGCGGAGGCGCACGGCTGATTCTCATCTGGCCTACCGGCTGTTGACTCGGAGGGGCAGGTGTCCTTTGCTCTGCGCCGCCTTCGAAATTAGCGGTGTCGCGCGCACTGTTATCAATCCCATCGCCTTTCGGAGGAGCTCGACTTATCTTCATTTGCGCAGCGGGCGCATTTTGAAGAGCTTTCCCATCACCGGCCCCTTCAGAGCTCATTGAAGTATCTAGCATTTCATTTCTGGGAGGAGCGCGACTGATCTTCATCTGAGCGCCTGCGGAGCTCGGCGTTGTTGAGGGTTCCCTGGGAGAGTCCACCGCAGAAATGAGGCTGTCATCACGTTCCGTTTGATTCAGACCTGCCTCCGGTGCAGAACCGTTGTCGTCCTTCTTTCGGGCGGCGCCTCGTTGCGCAAACAGGAATGCGGCCGCTGATGCCTCCATAGCAGCTTCCGAAAGGCTTTTCGACGCACTGGAATCGCGATCGGAGGGCGACTGGGAGCCAGTGTGCGCAAAATCGCTCGACGGAACTGGCACGGGAGGCGAAACATGTTGGTTGTATCGCTTTGGGTCTATGCCACTCTCAATGGAGTCTACGTTGAACATAGGCCGACGTTGTCCGTACTGCAATGCTCCGGGAACGTCATAATTCTCCGGAGCAGCATTGGATATCTTTTCGGGTACGGACACACCGTTAGCAATGGAGCCAAAGGTGGCGTTACGGCCGAACGGTCCATATCGATCGGTATCAACACCAGGACGTACATCGCGCGTATTTCTGGTGGCCAGCTTGGCGCCGGCGGCTCGGATGATTTCGTGGCACTTGACAAGCAAGTCCTGCTGGACGCGACGGAAATCATACAAAAACACAGACTTGGTGTAACAGCTGAACCAAAGCTTGACGGAATACTCATCAAAGGAGTCCACGTAGGCCAGACGATGCTGGCGCGGATCGAGCTCAGGATGGGTCATTAGCAGATTTTCGATTTGAGTGACGATACTAAGCACGACGGGCATGTCTTCGTGACGCAAGTGCAAAGTATGCACGATGCGGCGGTTGTCCATGCGAGAGCCATTTTCAACAATGAGCGTAGAAAAACGCGAGTTTGGAATGTACAACGGACGTTTATCCCAGGTTCTGACGCGCGTCAAGTACCATCCAATGTCCTCGACGGTGCCGTTGAGTTCACGTTCCTCAATACTACGGATCCACTCGCCCACGGAGAAGGGCTGCGTGACGTATATCATAAAGCCGCCAAAGAAATTGGAGATGATCTCCCGACCGGCAAAACCAATGGCAACACCTCCAATACCACCAAAGGCAAGCACGGTTTGAATATTGACGCCAATGGTATCCAACGAAATCAACAGAGAAACCACAACAATGGCAACGGTAGCAATCCTGGAAGTGGCATCCACCTGCGCCTTATCGACGCGCTTATCCAACGCGAAACGCGTCTTGATCCTGTTGATCCAACGAAGCAAGAACCACGTGGCCGAAAAGATAATGCTGAGCTCGCGCAACGTCATGATGTGCTTGACGAGGCCCGTGGCGGCAAGCGGGCGACTGACAACCTCCGCCAGCGCCGTACCCACGGTGAACAGGCTAAGAAACTGTAACGGGCGCTGCATACATTCAAACACACTCGCCTCATAAGGGATGTTCGTGTTGAGTCCCCTCGTGGCATTGAGCCGCGTATGCACCCAACGCAAAGTGCTCGACACGCCCGCGCGCAGCAACAGCAGCACAGACAAAATAAGCGCCAGCTCGCCCGCCATCATAATCGCGCGATCTCGCGACGGCAATCGCAGCTGCGCCAGCCACGGCGACTGCAACAAAACGCGCACGGACGACACACGCGCACCGTGCGCACGCGGCGGAACGCCCGGCGTTGGTAGCAGCTTCGCGGGCGCACTCTTCGCGGACGCGCCATCCTGCTGCGACGAGCTCTGCACGCGCGGCGTGATGGAAGTGGGCAACACATGCGGCGGCGGCGACGCCAGTTCCACCGGAATCTGCGAGCGCGTCGTCTCACGCGGCTCCGCGCCTTGCTCGCGCGGCGATTGCGCAGCGCGCTGCGCAGAGTATTCGAAGCGCGGCGCGTCTGTGCGCGACGTGGATTGCGCTGTAACGGCGGCGGCGGCGCCGAACAGCTGCTCGTCGACGTTTGTAGCGAGCGAAAGCGTCGCGCGTCTCAGCGGCGACGTGGCGCGCGCGTGACGATGGGAAAACAGCGGCGCGCGCGACACAAACGCAAACGCGACGCACGCGCGCCGCATGACGTTGACGACGGCGCGACGCGAGCAACGAAGCGAGGCGCGCGCAGCATGCGTAGAACAGGTGGGAGGGGGGGTGGGGGGGTGACGGTGGTGTGTTGGATGTTGGATGCGGTTGGTACAGACGCTTCCAAACGCCACGTGTGCGGCGCTCGCGCGTGATTTTATTGTCTCAGCACAGCAACGCGGACAGGTCGAGCGACGAAGGCGTGTCGGCCAGCACCACCGCGCACGGTCGCTCCCGCGCGCGTTGTGGCGGCGGCGCGCCGCAACAAAGCGGCTCCAACAGCGCGCCGGCGCGAATCTTGCGTTGCGTGTTTCCAGGAATGACGATTCCGAACGCGTCCACCAGAGGCGCCACTGGCGGCGGCGACGACGCGCGCGAGATGGGCGCGTCGGAGGGCGGCAGCGTGAGCGTCACTGCACCGGGCGCGGCGAGCGCGCCCAGCTTCATGTCCAGTACGGAGCGCATGCGACGTACCTCGCCCGTGGTGCGCCCCACCACGGCCGGCTCGCCCGTCGCAGAGCGCCACTCGCTCGCCGCCTCCGGCGCGTGCGGCGGAGGTGGAGGAGGAGGCGGAGGCGGTGGCGGTGGCGGTGGCGGAGGTGGCGGCGACGGTTGGCTGCGTGGGCGCGCTGCTGCGGGCACGTCGACGTGCGGTTTGTGTGCGGAGCTCATGACGACGGCGCATTGATGATGCGAGCAACGCGACGCGCGCGCCACCAGCCGCGCAGCGCGCTTTATGTACCAGGGTACAACACGGCGCGCGCGCGAGCGAGCTGTGAAAGCGCGCGCGACGCATGTGTGCACTCGCGGCCAGTGCGACGCGGCGCGCGCCCAATGGCTGCGGTGGTGCACTCAACTGCCGTGTGCCAGTAGATGCGCGCACGCTGCACCGCACAAATGCGGCTGCAAAACTTTTTGTCTCAATCACCTCAGCGCCTTTCGCCACTATCTACGTAGTGTTGAAGCTTTGCACCACAAAAAGCGCCTACTCTGCCAACATCTTAGCAATAGCTATGACCGCATCAAGCCCCCCCAGAAGCTTGTCTTGAAACCGCTCAGGTGTGAATGAACGTGCGATCACTGCGCCAACTCACACTCATAAACCACAGTTCAAAACCATTCGAACTGATCTGCTGTACGCCTCAAGTGCTACAATTCATTGAGTGCTGTGTGATCATCTAGCTTGTAACTTTGCGTTGACCAAGCATGAACCTACGCCCCGCAAATCCTATCTACCGCAGAGTTGGCGCATTGCTGCTATCAGTTGTCAACGTCAGTGGAATGGGCACCGCAGTCCAATGAGTTGATCGCTTTTCGTAGTTGAGGCAGCCTTGGTCTGCAACATGACCTGCCACACGCATGTGCTGTTGCCGCGAGTCGATTGCCTACTCGGCTTCCAACTTGCACTACCTTCGAGGTACGTGTAGCGCTTTCCACAGTTTTCTCGTGGCTGAGTCGCACTCTTTTGTGCGCCAGTGACGTCACTTTTGTCACAGACCTCGAAGCGAGCAATCGCGTTTGATCACAAAATGGAAAAGTGGAACCTGATTACAGGCAGTTCAGGATCGTCCTCTATCCGACTCCAGCAAACGCAGCTGTCACCACAGCAGCACACACTTCCAAGCAGTCCTCTGCCGCTCCCTGAACAGCTGTTGATCATCAACCTCTCCACTCGCTACAATCGCCAGCGCTTTCTTGATAATCGCAAAGCGACAGCAGACATCTGCTAACTCGCAACTGTGATCAAACACCATACTCTAACTGCTCTCATTCCATTCGCGAGTGTGTGTGTGCATGACCTACGGGACAACTCCGTCTTGGATTGGTGCACATGCACATGATGTGCTCCGTAGGAGAACACCCGCAGCATTCGATACTCCCCCAAACGTGAAGCTTTCAACTTTAATAGTAAAAAATTTCCAAACGACGTCAGCGTGCGAAGCACGCCTGCGATTCGCAGGCTGCGAACCCTCTTCTCCCTTTTTCTGAAAACTACGTGTACGACGGTACCCGGGCAACTGTCTCTAACCGTTCCTACAGTACCTTGCACAGCACTACGCTCCCTCGTCCGGCAGTGGTGGTCGTTGGCAAGATGCACGACAAAGCGGGATGAGAACTATTTGGCGACATGCCAAGGTACGAATGTATGGAGAAAGCCCTAAGCAGATCGCTTGCATTTTGATGTAACCTCTTTTGAGCACGTTGGAAGTCCTCGCAACATGGACGGCGGTGCTTACAAATGCCATGCCCAGAAGCTTCCGGATCTACCACAACTAGATTTATAACTCACGATGTGCGCATCCAAATCTCTCTTCGCTCGAGGGAAACTGCAGTCATAAGCGACGGAGAAGACGTGCCATTGATACAAGTATCTCCGAAAACTTCCAAGCGGGATGGCTTCCTCAAGTTGCCCAGTAACAGACTATCGTACTGCATGGGACGTTCGCGGGTTTTACGAACACAAGATTAGCGATCCAATGAACTTCAATCTTGATGAAAACACGGTGTCTGTCATAACAGCTGCCCTAACGTCTATTTCCCTGCTTCTCTTCACTGATATCGTGTTCCGCGTGTTCGTTCGAGCAAAAAAGGGTCGCGTCAGTAAGCGAGTTGTTCTACGACGTCATGTTCTGGGAGTATCCTCCAACCCCTTCAGTCTGCTCTTAATGATTATTTCAGTGTTGAAGACGAGGAGGTCAGAGGTTCACAACCAGACGTCAGCACAAGCCCATAAGTCCCATTGGACAAGATGGAAACATGTCAGTCTAAGCTTCATGGGTGTGCTTGCATTTTGCATCGAGTTTTTGTTCATTTTCCTGTCGACCAGCCAGAGAAAGGTGTACGACGTGCGCCTCGATGCAGTTCCCGTGTTTGAGTTCGAAGATAGGGGCTGCAACGCTATGTTTCCTGTGGAAATAAACACTTGTTCAAATCAGGGACCCATAACTGAGAAGGCGGGTTTTGATCCGAGAGCTTACTTGCAAGTTTGTACATCACTTTCCAATACACCTCTTCAGTTGCAGGGCGTCTTTGGATCGCGCGAAGTTATTCTAACTGTTGTACTTCACACTGGGTACGGTACTGGCGTGATTTTGCGAGACAAAGTGCATGTATGGAATATGTACACAAAGCTAGGAGTTGTGCTTGAAGACGGCCTCTTTTTTTCGGGGCTACCCAACGTGACCGAAGAGGAGGTGCTAAGTGTTTTGTCAGCCAGACTTCGGCGAGCCAACGTAACAGTATTGTCGGCAACCAAAGCACAACACGACCCGCTAGACTTGACCTACACACCGATAGCGGCGCACCTGACGATTGACATGAAGCGCGTTGATTTCGGAGAAACTGTTTATGCGAACGTACCCGGCATTGAGGCAAATGTTGCAGTTGCAAGGGCTATGTACTTGATGGGTTTAGTGAATTCGGCCATAGTTCCGTCTGGCAGAGGTCGGGGAATGGTCCATAGAATGGATAAGACTTATTTCCTGGACGAGGTCACTACACCAATTGTGTACTACATCAGACCATGGATGGGAATCATTGCAAGCATAGTCGTGTGCTGTACTTTGGTGGTTGGATGGGCTGTGACGACAGCTTTGGGTCTAAAGGGCGATGTTGACCCGCGATGGGCGTGGAAAGAGTTCTTCACCGATACAATTGGTGTGGAGGATTTCGGAAAAGGAGACGATGAGTCACAGGAAGTGGGATGGAGATCCAAAGTCAACGGGATACAAACCTTTGGCTTCAAGCCCACGCTGTAAGCAGCTTGAACTTGAACACATATATATATACAATGATATATAGCAATCGATATTGATGCCCGCATTGTCTGGGTTGCCTGTGTGTACGATCTTGTATTGCGATCACGATGGATGTGACAGCTGTGACACGGTGAGCGTTGTTGCTGGCCCTGTGAGAGAGCGGCGGTGAGCGCGAGCAGGTGCCCTCCTCGCGGAAGGGTGCGAGGCGCATCCATTTCCGAAGCACACGCACCAGGTGCGACGCGTGCGTTATCCGATGTTGTAGGGGATGCGGCACGTGAATGTTGCTCAAGTCGACATCAGAGAAACCGGCACGGCGATTCGAATCGCATCAAAGTGACCGCTTGTGTCGTTTTATAGTGGATGGTCGCTGTTTAAAGAAACGTTCTCAGTCGACCCCACACGGTTTTCAGGCTGGCCGGCAGTGTCAAAGAAGGACGCAACAATTCGACGGAGGAGGTTTACACGGGAGCGACAAAGCCAGCTTACAGTTCAGATTTGGTTTGGCGTCCATGTTGAGCCGAGAGAAGCTCAACGCGCATGAGCGAAATTCACCCTACCCCATCAATGATGATGATGGGCCGTCATCATCAGGGCTATCCCTCTTATCCCCTGTATGATCATATCCTCGCCGGTCATTTTTCATAAGAAGAGAGTACTCTGTTGATGGTAAAAGCGTTGGCAGCGCGCCATTGGCCCACAGGGGCACACGTGGGCGACTGACGTACATAATAACGTCATCACAGCGAGTACATGAACATGAGATACAGCCAATAGGTACTCTTTGAATGTTCTTCGAAAACGATGTCGTTATAACTCGTTCTCTCGCTCGCTTATTTCATCCCACTCTTAAAGGGAAGAACCCGTGACAGTGGCAAGCAGTCGCTGTTGACAAGCCTCATTGACTCCATCTTTGTTCTTCCCGCCCCAAGGTGTCGGTAAATCGCAATGCGCATTGTCGTTGTCGGTGGTGGCGTGGGTGGTCTTGCCGCCCTTCACATTCTCTACAAGAAGGTTTCGCATGACAGCACGACTACAATTACCCTCATCGAGCCCAAGTCCTACATCGAAGTACCATGGGCCTCCATTCGAGCGATGTTCGATCTTAACATTGCTCAGAACTGTGTGATTCCGATCTCCGCCTTTCTCAAGAAGCATCCCGGTATCCTTCACGTCCAAGCCAAGGTGCAAACCATTGAGAACCAGGTCGCTGTACTTGATGATTCGCAGCGACTTGACTTTGATGTCTGTCTGCTGGCTGTTGGTGCCACAAAGGCTTATGAAGTTCTTGACCCCTTGAACACACCTTCGTTCTCGCAACCTGAGGAACAGAGCATCAAGGATCGAAGGGATGCTCTGGAGGCTGCAGGCAAGAAGTTGCTCACTGCCAAATCTGTTTTGGTTGTAGGAGGAGGAGCTATCGGAACTGAGATTGCATCCGATATTGCAGGTTATGGCGCCCTTCAACACAAGTCTAAACCATCAGTAACGCTCGTTCATTCAAAAGAACATCTTGTACCGGAGTTCAACAAGAGCAGCGCTAATAAGATCCTCAAAATGCTGCAAGATCTTGGAGTGATTGTTCATCTCAATAACAAAGCAGTTGAAAAGGATGGAAACTGGGTGCTAGAGTCTTCAGGACAACAAATCGAGGCTGACACCATTATCAAAGCCATTGGAGTATTCCCCAACAACGACTTTATGAAGAGCAATTTCTCAAACGCACTGGACGAACAGGGATGGGTTACCGTTGACGATCACTTCAGAGTTACAGGCACCAATGGTAGAATCTTTGCCATTGGCGATTGCTGTAACGCTTTGTCCAAGACTGGTGTCAACGCTGTGGGCAACAAAGCTGCTGTGGCTAACAACATCTGTATGACACTTCAAGCCCTCAAAGAGCAGAAGAGTCTTGATTCATTGAGCAGGTTGTCTACCAAAGCTCGAGGTCCCCCTCTGTTCGCTGTCACGGCGGGTCCACACAAGGGCGTAGCCCAAACACCTATCGGGGCTCTGACATGGGGAATTCCTTTCCTTAAGAATAAGACCATGTTCATCTTCCGTCTGAAGAGCGAGATTGGTATTTGATTGCGCTCAGGCCCACTCTGTATTCCCTCTAAGTCTGGGTCTTCTCATTTTGAAACCAATCTCATCTTCTACGCACATGCAGACGCTACCGCGGCGTCTTAGTTCTTTTTCGATTCACGCGATGCATTGGACGGGGGTCAGATTGTAACATAAGTATGATATCAACGAACTCTAAGCACAGTTACATCCATTACCACATCAGGCTCGTAAACTCGATCAGGATTGAGATATATGTTCTTGAAGCGTTGGAATTCCGCAAATCCTTTGGGTACGGGTTGATCTTTGGCGCTTCGATAGCCGATGGAGCTGGGAATCAACAAACGCCTCTTCCCACCCACATGCATTCCTAACACCCCTTCTTGCATTCCAGAAATAACGTCCCTAGTACCCATACGGAAAGTAAATGGTTCGCGTTCATAAGTGCTGTCAATCCGCCATCCATTTCGTGCACCAGTGGTTCCAAGTGTGTAATGCACCGTTACAATGGAAGTGGATTCCACTATTGGCTTATCATCTTCTGGCAATATGAAATCATAATATTGTAAGCCTGTTGCCGTTGTTGTAATTTTGCTCCCAGCAGAGGGATCAGCCACACGTACCGCAGCCTGCGATGCTGATGCCTGGAGCGTCATCAAAGCCAAGACGCGAAGAAATCCCCTTCTTTTCATCGGTGTGTTTGGAACGGGCGCTTTTTCTGTCTTCATCACGGTCCAAACTGCAGTCGGATGCCTTTGAATGTCTGGCAAATAGTGGGGCACGAATACAAACAAGCGGGACTCCATGCTCTTGTTCTGCAAAAAGTGACTTTCCCCGTGCTTGGCAACCACACTCTTGCACAGAATCGCTCAGAACCGCTCAGAACTTCGTGTTCAACTTCGTAACCTTCCCACCAATAACTGGACAGCTTCCATTCGAAGGGCTCGTTTCGTTGCATCTCACCATGGATGGTTATTGAACTTCAAGTTGAAGTTCAATAACCATCGTCTTCAACCACTTCCTCTGCGGATCGATAAGCGACAGCTTGTCGTCTGCGCATTGCCACCTGGCAAGCGATGATTGGCTTCGCATTGCCGCAGTTTCCTACATACAACATGCAAACTTTTGCAACGAAATAGCCCTTCTATTGTAGAAAAGCAAAAAGATTACCTTTCACGTAGAGCACAGCTGTGCTCATGGGTAACAACGCATCTCAAGGTGTGAAACCGTCTCAATCGCTCATCATGATGTTCATACCCATGTGCATGTTTTTCACGTCCTGCAAAACCGGGAGGCAGCGACGACGGCACAACGTTGTGCACCGAGTCAACTTCATAACTTAAACGACATGCGGGATAATACTTGGACAAAGGTACGGCCACAGCTCTTTAAGAGTAGCGTTCCTACAAGGGTAAGAGGGCTATGAGGGATATCATTCCTCCTCGAAAGAAAGTACAGTATTATACAGTGCAAAGGTAACCAACCCATCAGTCTTCTGTTCTGCAGTAGAATCTAACAACATTAGTCGGATGATCAACGACGCGAGTAACCTTACAGCATGTACATAGGCATCCAAAATCATTTTGATCATCAACATGATGTTGAACAAAATGTCAAATTGTGTCGAATAGAAAAGCTGGTGTATGTTAGCAGCAAGTACACAACACTGCCACCGTGAGGAGCCTCCTCTATATATCTACGTGCCTGCTCTGTGGAGCTCAACGATCGAGTCATTGATCTCAATTGAACTTTCGAAAATGCACACCTCAGGTACACACCTCGATCTTGAGCTGTGCAGAGCAGTTCTCTGTGCGTTTGCTCTATGATGCCGCATCGCTCTCTTTCATTTCGATGAATCGGTTTCTATTTTTGTACCCTTGTGGTAACATTTTACATGCGTCAAAATTTCGCTGAAATGGATTACGTGGGTATGAGTTCCACGGTGCTTCAACTAGTCGAGATGCTTGGAAAAGCAATAAGCAAATACTATGAACGCGGCGATATCTCCAACGACAACAAAGAGCAGCTCGACAGGCTCAAACGATATTATGGGGAGGCTGCAAACTGTCTTCGACGCCTTGAACACCTTTCTTCTCCTGATTATGTAACGATGGCAAGGTTGGCTTTACACCACACCACCTTGCAAGAAGACATGGACAAGCTCACTAAATGGGAACAACCTGTCGATAACGCCAAACGCACGAACCGCGTGAAACGGATGAAAGAAATGCTGCTTCAGTGCGAAACAAATGTAAAAGAGTTCTTCGACTTCCTCGGAGATAAAGTCTCTCCTATGTTAGAGACGCAACCTTTCCAGCATGATGTGTACACTCCACGCAATACGGTCCCCGTGAACCCCCGCAGATTGGTTCTGGACTACAAAACGACCGCTACTTCCGAAGGACAGCTGAAGGCTGCAGTCTTGCATGAAGCGGAAGGCCGCCTAGTTGCTGTGGTTGCATCGGGGAAAGGTGGTGTGGGTAAGACTTGCGCCTTACGAGGGCTTGCTGATGACGAAGATATCAATCAGAGGTTTGCAGGAGGTATTCTATACATTCAACTCGGAAACGATGCCGCGGTATCAAACATAGTAAAAGGAATCGCGAACATCGTTGAACGTACAGGAGGCACGAAATTAGCGAATGTCGTAGGAGCTTCGGAGTCACTTCAAGCGGCGTCAGAGAAGGCTTCGGACTGGTTCAGCCCGCATTCATGTCTGTTTCTGCTCGATGATATCTGGCGAGTTAATGGCATTGACTCCAATGTTCTTAGTCTTCTTGGGAAAATGGTAAACGCAAGCAGTCGATTAGTGTACACCACTAGAGACCGGCACTTTTTGGGTCGAGCTGACAGGATGATTGAGTTTGAAGAGAAAGAAACGCACGGCGAACTGGCAAGGAGGATGTTGCTCAAGCACTCTGGGTTCCGCGAAGAGGAGGAACTTGACAAGAATAACAAAGATGCATTTGAAGCCATTCTAGACATGTGTCAGGGTCTCCCACTGGCATTTGGGATTGTTGGGGCCGCAGTGTTAAAGAACTCGCGCCGGAAATGCTCAGAAAGACAGCAGAACTCATGGACCGAGTTCTACCAGGACGTCTTGTCGAACCAGGAAACTATTTTTGAAATCTCCGCTGAGGAGTATGGGCCACTGTCGAAGATAGTAGATGTTTCTCTTAAAGTGTTGGAAATGCAGAACAAGCATGAAAGGTATTCTGACCGTTTTAGAGCGTTTTGTGTTCTTCAGAAACAACAAAGTGTCTGTGTTGAAGTGCTGCAGAAGTTATGGAATATGGATAGTTTAGACGAAGTTAAACAAGTGGTTTACACCTTCGAAGAGGTTTCTCTTGTGCAAGTTAGGAGGGAGGGGAGTTTTATCTTCGTGCGTCTACACGACTTAATTCTGGACCTTGCAGTTCGCAAGGCATCGAAAAGATTGGAGTCTCAGAAAATCTTCCAGACTCTAATTCATAACTACATTCCAATTGATCAAAGGAATGACCAGCAGCATGACTGGTGGAACTATGAAGATGACGGCTACCTTTACAACAATTTGTGTAGAGTTCTTCGGAGTGCTGGATATGTTGACAAACTGCTTTGGCTCTTGTCAAAGCCGCAATGGATAGTGAAGCGCTTGGTAAGTAATGGGATATACTCTGTAGAGCATGACGTGGGACATGGATTGGCTATTGCTGACGACAGGGCTTTTGGGCATTCGAACCGCAGAGAACACCTGGAAACAGTGAAGAAAGCCGCGCGGATGAGCTGCACATTTGTTGCGAATAATCCGCGCGAAGTGTGGTTTCAACTTCACGGGCGTTTGTTGAGGCATGCAGCGCGATGCGAGCTGACGAAACGGTTTGTTGAAGAAATTGAGGAATATGCGCCACGACCGTGGGCGAAAGCATCTTTAGGACTTCTGCAAGCGCCAGGATTGGCGGTAGAAATGATCCGAAGTCCGGATCATGTGAGGTGCATAAGCGTGGAGCAGGATGATGTCTGGTTTCTTTGGAGTGGACATCCTGCAAGATATCAGGTGGGTGTTTCATGCTACAACAGTACGACGGGTATTTGCAAAACGCAGCGCTTCTTGTTGGAAGATCAAAACAGAGAGTGGATAGAGGATATACATTGTAGTGGGTTCCTAGGGGACGGGAACTGCGTTGTGACTGCCCATGAGAACAAAAAGATTGCGATATGGAACAGGGAAACAGGGAAGATGAAACAGATTGTGAACTGCAGGTACAATTCTGTGCTTGGTGCAATCTTGAAGCGATGTCTTGGTCGAGATTTTGGAGTTGAGGGGTTCATTGCGTTCAGCTGCGACGGAAGACGAGTGGCGTCTACTGCTTCAAACCACACCATTCAAGTCTGGGATACGCTAAGCGGAAAGGCCGTGGGAGCGCCTCTGGTGGGGCACAAAGATACCGTATTGTGCGCCGCGTTCAGCTCTGACGGCAGTCGCATCGTGTCTGGGTCGGAGGACCAAACTGTGCGTGTATGGAACGCTCAAACCGGAAAGACATTGGCACAATCGCTCATCGGTCATACCGATTGGGTTACGTGCGTGGCTATAAACAAGGAGGGGAATCGAATTCTGTCAGGATCAAGGGACCAAACGGTGCGTGTATGGGACGCGCACAGCGGAGAGGCCAAACAGGTGCTTGATGGTCACGGTCTGTCTGTTGAGTGTGTCGCTGTGACTGGCAGTTGTATTGTGACGGGATCGAAGGATAACACAGTGCGTATTTGGGACACTTGCAGTGGGGAAGCTTTGGCAAAGCCACTCACCGGTCACACAAGGTCGGTTTTGTGTGTCGATGTGAGTAAGGATGGTAAACGCGTTGTGTCGGGGTCCAAAGACAAAACAGTGCGTGTTTGGGACACGAACAATGGAGAAATCGTTGCAAAGCCTCTTGTGGGTCATACTGGTACGGTTCGGAGTGTTGCTGTGAGCGAAGACGGCAATCGCATCGTCTCCGGATCTTTGGACAGAACGCTCCGTGTGTGGGACGCACGCAGCGGAGAGGCGGTCTGTGGGCCGCTCGTTGGTCACACCGATTGGGTTCTATGCGTCGCTGTGAGCAAAGACGGCAGTCGAATTGTATCGGGATCAGAAGATCGAACGGTACGAGTGTGGGATGGGTGCAGAGGGGAGCCTATCACACCGCCGCTGGTTGGTCACACTCACAGGGTGGCGTGCGTGGCTTTGAGCGCGGACGGCACTCGCGTTGTGTCCGGATCGTGGGACGAGTCGGTGCGTGTGTGGGACGCGCATGACGGAAATGTTGTTGGCGTGCCGCTTGCTCACGGCGAGGCTGTGGTGCGTGTTGGAGTGGATGCGCAGTGCTCGAGGATCGTGTCTTTTGACTGGGACGACATCGGAAGGCTTTGGGACGTGAGTGGCGGGGAGTGTGTGCTCACGTCTCGTGACGCCGCTTGGTGGCCCACCGTGGACGAGCTCGAGCTGTGCTGGTCTTCGCCTCCGCAGATATGGAAACCCACACGGGCGCTCGTGAGCGATGGCGCACATATTGGACGCCAGGAGCTTGTGCTGGGCACCTTCGAGGAACCCATGGAAAACGTGAACGGCGGAGACGTGTACTTCTCGTACTTCTTTGAGAGACGCTGCACAATTGTACGCTAGTCACGAAGGTTAAGAATTGCCCTGTCTTTCACGCTTTGATTGTGGCAACTCGTTTCTTCGTGTCCCAGAGATGCCAGGCATATTACCTCGTTCGGCCTCCTTTCTGAAATACTGCCCAATGTTCTTCCTCTTCTGCAGCGCCGACTGGTTCGCACTGGCTCCTTCCTCGCTCCGCTCGTCACCATCTTCGTCTTCGTCGTCCTTCTCCATCACCTCATCGCCCCTCATGAAAGTCATGTTCAAAGGGTCCACACGCTTTGAAAACGCGCTTGTGTTTCAGGTCATCAAACCGTACGCTTTTTTTTGCACGTTAAAATGCAGTTTGCGATTTGATAATTCAGGAGACGCACATTTTCAAAGAAGTTTCAGCAGTTTTGTAAATTCTTGAAACGGACAAAACCGAGGAATATTTTTCGTTCTCCTCCCTCAACATCGCGTTTCTGCAAACGCAGCCTCGTCGATATGGAAATGTTCAAAAAACGTTTTGAATTAAATCACACGTTTTAAACGCGTTTTACACGTATTCAATACTCGACAACGTTCAGAACACGT